>VZTU01011098.1:3593-24812 GCA_013400835.1 Zapornia atra
TCCTCTGCAGCAGTGTAGGTGTTAAGTGGGCACCAGAGATGGGGGTACTTGGGTGCCATGCCGCCACTGCTGGTGCACTGCAGTCGGTGGCAAAGCCAGGAAGGAACGTTGAGGCAGGGAAGGAAGACCTTGTGAGAAGGGCTCACCACAAACAGGCAGCGGGTTCAATCTGCGAAGCCTGGTAAGATCTCCAGTTTCTTAACCGTGTCAGCGAACCAGATGGTTTGGCTAGCCCAGCATCATGCAGTTTTGTAGTGCACAAACCCCCATCTCAACAAGTTCCCCAATGATGCACTGGGAGAACATGGTTTGCCATAGATTTGGCCCTCAACTCTCAACATAGAATCCCAGACCAGTTTGGGTTGGAAGACACCTCAAAGCACATCTCAGTCCAACCCCCTGCCATGGGCAGGGACACCCTCCACTAAACCAGGTTGCCCAAAGCCCCATCCAATCTGGCCTTGAACACTGCCAGGAAGGGATCAGCAACAGCTTCTATGGGCAGCCTGTGCCAGGGACTCACCACCCTCTCAGGGAAAAATTTCTTCCTTACATCTGAACTAAATCTCCCCTCCTTTAGCTTAAGGCCATTAACCCTTGTGCTGTCACTCCATGCCCTTGTAAAAAGCCCCTCTCCAGCTTTACTCTATGCCCCCGTTAAGTACTGGAAAGCTACTATCTCTGCCTTTTAGAGAATAAAGGGCCTAGCAGCCTCTTGCCGCTATAAAACAATTTTTATGTCCTTTATGTTCACTTCCTTGCGGCTGCTTTTGAAAACACACCCCATGATGTTTCCATGTTGCTAGTCTCCTCCTCTGCGTCTGAAATGCTTCTGTTTCTTTGATTGTTACTACATGAGGCAAAGTATTGTGGCTGGAGTAGGTTGAGCCAAGAAAGGAGGCTATGCCTTTGGATTTTGTGTATTTTTGTGTATTACAGATGTATGCTGTCCCTATCTCTGCTTGTCTGGTTAGTTCTCAGATCTCAGCTTCACATTAAATGAGAATCTCCACCGAGCTGTCTAAAACAACATCCAGGCACCTTCATTAAGTCATGACAGACAAGAAAAGGGTAGTTTAGATTTTCATCTCTGACCAATTTATTTGTGTTGTGGTGAAAGGTTTAATAAACCATCCTGTCATCTGGCAGACAAACACTGAAGTTTTTCTAAAATTTATTATCAACTTCTATGGTCCACTACTAATCTTACTTTACATCTCCATTCCATGTTGTTAATATGAATGTATTTATGATCAGAAGCAAGAATGATTTGACCAGTTCAAAGAGAAACATTAAAAATAACTTATAGACTAAAGAAAGCATGACATGTCTTTTTATGGTTGAAGAGTGAGCAGTTAAGATAGAAAAGCTTTGAAGTCTTTCTAATTCCTCCTACAACCATGATTTAGAAAACTTACTGAAGATACTATAGAGCTTTATGGAGTCCCAAATACACAAGGGAATGGAGAAGCGGGAAGCAGCAGGGAAACCCTTTCCCTTGAAGACGTGTGTGTGCTGTATACAATGAATGAGCCAAACCCCATAATGACAGGTCTCATCTCCCTCAAACTCAGCCTGGCTTTGGTCTTCACGAGGATTACTGAGGAAGGCCTCTTGTAATACATTTCTGGATACATGGAGAAGACAATGACTGGGGACAGCCAGTATGGATTTGCCAAGGGTCAGTGATGCCTGACCAACCTGATTGCCTTCCATGACAGAATGGGTAGATCAGTTTAGGAGAGGACACCAGCGAAACCTTGACTTCAGCAAGGTTTATTATATGGTTTCCCACAATACTCTTGTATCCAAGATGGAATATTATGGTCCAGCACAGGTGGACAATGAGATGGTTAAAAAACTGGGTAGGTAGTTGTGCTAAGTAAGTAGCAGTTAATGGGCCATACATGGAGGGGTCACTCCTTGGACCTGTTGCATTTAGCATCCTTATCAATTAAATGGAGAAGGTGGCAGAGAGCACTTCTGTCAGGTTTGCCATGACACCAAGCAGAGGTGAACAGACATTACACTGCCTTCCAGAGGGATCTGGACAGATGGGAGAAAGGACAGGCAGGCAGGGGAACAGCATGGTGGAAAAGATCCTGGGTGTCTCAGTTGACAGTGAGCTAATATGAGCCAGCTGTGCAGTGGCAACAACACCATTCTTGAGGAGCACAGCAAGTAGACTTAGAAGGGATTATTCCTGTCTCCTTAGCGCTCATTAGAGCATTGTGTCTGGTTTTGGTCCCCACTACAGGAAGCACAATGACAAACTGGAGCAAGTTCAATGGAGGGCCACCAGGATGGCTGGGGAGTGGAGCACTTACCCCATGAGGAAAGGCTGATGGAGTGAGACTTAGCCTGAAGAAGACAGTGATAGGTTCATTGGGACCTCATAGCAGACCCCTAGGACCAACACAGAGGTTGGAGCAAGATTCTTTACAGTGGTGCATTCTGGGGGGGACAAGAGACAAAGGACAGAACTTCAAACAAGGCGGTCAGTCTGGAAAGGCATTCACCCTAAAGGCAGCCCAGTGGAGGAGCAGGTTACTTGGAGAGCTTATGCCATCTCCATCTTTGGAAGTTTTCAAGATTTGACTAGATAAGCCATGACCAACCTGGTCTGACCTCACGGGTGATCTGGCTTTGAACAGGAAAATTGGACTTGGTGACGTCCTGCAGTCCCTTCCAACCTGAATTAGCCCATGAACCTATGATTAAAAATGTTACACTCAGACACTCAAATGTGAATGGACCCCCATGCACACACAAATATTGTATCTTTTAGAGATACAGTGATGGTACAAGCTGATACACTTCCTTGCCTGTCTGTGTACCAGCCAGAGGACACCTGCATTGAGGGAGACTAGAGGTACTTTTAAATTCCTGTTGAACATAGAGATAGTGAAACTGAGACAGAAGCAGTCTGTTTGCCATGTCTGATTGCCTCAACTCCCATGTAGTCTATTCCAGCACTTTCAAACAAGCTGAGTTTGACTATATCATGACAAAAGCTATAATTAGATTAGAAATGCTAGTGGGTGTTTTAGCTGGAGTTCAGTGCTGTTTGCCAGATTTGTTCTTTGGGACATTCTTCCTTGTTTAGGAGAGGAAGCCCCATCCCTATGTGCTTAGCCCATGTTGTATTTTCACCTGGCTACAAAGATCTCCTCTTGCTTTTCTTCATGAACTTGTCTACAGTGCATCTTGCCTCACCTGTTCCATTTGCCTGTCTTGCCTTTCTTTTCCATATAGACTGTCCTCTTGACCTGCATTTCTTTTTTATGGATCTAATAGTCCTTCCCTTCTCAAAAGACAGAGGCCTGAGAGTTGGAAAGCTGAAGCTCATCTGAAAAAAAAATCTATCCTATGATTGAGGAAATACGCTGAACTGACTTATAAGGCCATCAGAATTTGGCCCTGTTTCAAAAGGCGAGGAAGTAATCAATACATCCTTTTATGCAAATGTGAAAATGCATTAACAAGTAATTCAGATACACAACTGCATTGTCTGCCAGTGCAGGGTAGGAACTTCCTTCCTAGAAGTTACCCATGGAATGGTAGTTTCTATTGTTAAGGTGTAAATGAATATGTGAGATTTTGGCTATGTTTCTATACCTGCCTCCTCAGATACACATTTATATGCTGTAACACGTAGGCATGTGTGGCCTACACTTGTTTTGCTTCATGTTCACTTCTTATCTCTGAGCAACCAGTCTAACCAGCCAAAACAATCTAAGCCATCTGATGGTTGTCTTCAGCTGAGACTGCTGCCACCTCTGCTGCAAGCAGCCATGGAATATAGCAGCTGTTGAAGACTAGCCATCCTTCTCATTTCCAGGTATAGCAGGGATGCAGGCCTAAGCAGTAGAAAAGAGTGAGGTAAAGAATTGTTATCAGAGCTGTCACATTCATGAATGTGATAGCTCACTAGAGGGATTTGATACCAGTTCCTGACTCAGAGCTGGTCAACTTAACTGCAAGGTTCCTACTGCCTTTATGTCTGCACTCAGGATACTCATTCAATACCAGAATAATGGTAAGATAGCTGGAAGCCATTTCAGGTTTTGGAAGTAATTCCAGCTTCGCCTCCTTCCCANTAAACAGGTCATATGCTGATCTTTATAAATAATTATTGTTAAAGTCTTTTTGAAGAAGAATCAGCAGTGTCCTGGTTTGGACTGGGATGGAGTTTATTTTCTTCCTAGCGGAGGGTATAATGCTGTGTTTTGGATTTGGGATGAGAACAATCCGTTCATAACACAATGATGTTTTGGTTGTTACTAGGCAATGGTTAGACCACGTCAAAGACTTTTCAGCTTCTCAGGGGTACACCAGAAGGTGTAAGGGGACACAGCCAGGGCAGCTGACCCAAACTGGCCAAAGGGTTACTCCAGACCATATGATGACCACATGCTCCATACATAGTTTCGGGGAGCTGGATGGGGGAGCTGGGACCACCGCTTGGGAACTAGCTGTGCATTGGTCAGTGGGTGGTGAGCAATTGTGCTGTGCATCACTTGTTCTATACATTCTTCTTGTTAGTGTTAGCTTATTCTCTTCCTTCTCTGTCATACAGAACTGTCTTTATTTCAGCACGAGTTTTACCTTTTTTTTTCTCTGCAGGGAGGGAGTGAGCAAACAGCTGTGTGGTTGTTTTAGCTGCCTGCCGGGTGAAACCACAACAGAGCTTGCCTCAGCCAAAGAGGATGAAGTTACGTGCAACTAGTGTAACTGTCTGCTCTCCCACAATGGCAGGAACCTGTGCAGCTGACAAGAAGAAAAGCATAAGAGCAGCTACCTGTTTTAGAAGCATCAGACCAGAAATGAGAGGGTGAGGAAGCAGTTTGAGATGGATGGATCCTAGCAAAGCATGCAAAAGCACCGCTGCTCGGCAGGGTCACAGTTACAGTCACTGCCCTAGCGATGTGACGCTGGAACCTATCTGTGGCACGGCGGTCAAGTACTGTTTGTCTCAAACATCTGTGCTGGAACGGAATTATCACCCGTTTCAAGCAGCAGTGTGTTCTTGGCAGGCAGCTTACTGCGGTAAAGCTGTGCTAGGTTGTCTGGGTCAGGCTATCTGAGGAAGGTCATCCTCCTGAAGCTCTAGCCAATCGCCAACTTTATACTCAGATCTGTTATGGAAATTGTTTCAGATAATCCAGTGTCATCAACAGTCAAAGCACATTATGCAGAAAAAACACAGAATCATAGTTTGCCCTGAAAGGGACCTTTAAGTGCCATGTCATCCAATCCCCCTGCAATGACCAAGGACACCTTCAACTTGACCAGGTTGCTCAGAGTCCCATCCAGCCTGACCCTGTACATGTTAGTTAACACTAAAAATCCTATACGCTCATGGATAAATAGCCTGGTGCATTTCCAGTTTAGAAGATTTTGTGGAATTCCGGCAAGCCTTTGATTCAGAACCAACACTCCTGTGTTGGCATACATCTGCATAGACTACAGATACCCATGAATAGGTGAAGAAGTTATTTCTACCTTTATGCTTTAACTGTAAAGCCTGGAGCTGACAGAGATAGAAGGATTGGCCTCTGTTGAATATGGTGGCTCTTCCAGTCTTTATAAAAGTATGTATGAAATGATGAGATACACATCATGTCTCAGTGGACTGTTTCAAAAGATCTGCATACACCTTTAAGCTGCCATAAATACAACAGGGTTTTTATTCATGCAGGAATTGTTGTTCTACAGACTAATAACTGAAAGGTGGAACAAACAGGAACAAACAGGAACAAACAATCACTTTTAGATATACTTTTTTTTTAAATAAGTGCCAGATGAAAACAGACAAAATTCCAAAAGCATCCACTGTCTATGTTTTGAAAAGGTTAGTAAAAAGGGTCAATATGCAATGCCTTCGAAAAGACTTGCTTGATGTTAAACACAGATAAACAATTTGCAGTACTTGGTATGCTATAATCTCATTAAACTCAAGTATTACAACATGCAATACAATAAAATCCTCATGTTCCCAAGTTTCCTGGCTTGGTAAAGGTGTTCTGTAAACTGGGCAAATTCTACACCTTGGATCTTCTGTAACCTTTTGCAAATTTCTTGTAGTTTCTATATCTAGGGAGAGAACACACTGTGACAGATAGAAAGCCTTTTACACAACTGAGAAGTGCAAGTTCTGGTACATTACCTCCACTTTATGCACCAGATTAAATATGCTTTATGTGCTGTCCATATCACATTATATTTTTATCCTTTAAGTAATATAGTAAATGGTTTTCTTGACAGTATAATGAAATCCAGTTATTTCAATCTTTCATTAAAGAATTTATTAATAAAGCAAACTGCAAAAAAAGCTGTCAATAAACAATCAGGTCTGATTCAGGCACAGGGAGGATTTTGTAAGGGTGTATAAATATGGGATAAGAGAGTGGAAAGCAGATGGAGCGCCACAGTGTTCTCAGTGGTGCCCTGAGAGATGAGAGGCAATGGACACAAAATCAAATAGAGAAAATTCAATTTACCTCTAAGAAAAACCTTTTCTTACTGTAAGCATGGTACAACATCGGAACAACGTGTCCAGAGAGGTTGTTTGGACGCTCCATTCTTGGAGATACTCAAAACCCAACTGGACACATCCCTGAGTCACCTGCTGTAGGTGACCCTGCCTTGAGTGGTAGGTGCATTGTGCAGGCCTGCCAGCCTCCATAGCTCGGTGGTTCTGTGAAGCAGGTTTGGCAGTGAGGAGAGTCAATACTGGCACTCCTTTAGTCCTTTTGACTGAGGCTCTTACTGTTATTGTGGTTTAACCTGGCCAGCTGCAAAAACAACCACACAGCCCATCGCTCACTCCCCCCTCACACTGGGATGGGGGACAAGGATGGAAAAAGTAGAACTTGGGGGTTGAGATAAAGACAGTTTAATAGGACATAAAAGGCAGATAATAACTGCTGCTGCTGCTACTTCTACTTATTATTATTATTACTATTACTATTACTATTATTAGTATTATTGAACAGCACAATTTCTCACCACTCAAAGTTGATGCTCCTTGAGACCCCAAGCTGAACTGCCTCCCAGCTCACCCCCCAGTTATATACAGAATAGCATACAGTATGGTATGGCCATATTCTCTTTGGCCAGTTTGAGTCAGCTGCCTTGGCTGTATCCCCTCATAGCTTCTTGGGTGCCCCCTGCCTTGTAGTTGACTGGGCAGTACGAAAAGCTGGAAAGTCCTTGACTAAACATCTGTGTGTTATCAGCATTGTCCTCATCCTAAATCCAAAACACAACACTACACCAGCTGCTAGGAAGAATCCCAGCCAAAACCAGGACAGACTGAAGCAGCAGGACCAAATGTGGCAGCTTATAGGTAGAAGGAGCTTCTTGAAAAATTGGACTCTCCTGGCCTTCCAACTTCCTGGTTTCTTGGAGATCTCCAAACACCTTCCTCCACTCAACAAGGTGAGAGCCATTACCTTCCCAAAGTCAGATCACCTTGCTAAATATATAAAGCTTTCTTTCCATATTGGTCAGGTGTGAAATCCAAAGTTGTCAACTCACAGCTGAGCTCTGAGCAAAAGCCTTTCTGAGCTTAGCTGGATCTTTTGTATTGTTCACTTCTATTTTCTTAATTTCTTTTCCTACCACTGAACATTGAAAGAGAGGCATGGCATGAAGCATATGTGGATGTAGAAAAAGAATATTTAAAATAAACTTTGCTTCCAAGTACAAAGAATTTAAAAGATACATTAGATCACATTTGTGGACTCCACAGCCTGCAATGGGAAACAAAAGAGGAAAAAAAAGTACTACAAAAAAGTATTAATATATATCTAGTATTTAATTAGTTTTACTATTGTTCATGGTAGCTCTCAAGCTTACTTCCTGAAAATAATAACTTTAAAACAATTGTTCTGTTCACACTAGAAATAAATCAAGTGTAGACTTGTTGGTGAAAAGCACCAACAACTGCGCCCCAAGTAACAGAAGTTAAAGCTCAAATATGGGAAGCCAACACAAAGGTCTGTCTCAGTTTCCAGATAGCTGGTATGTCTTTCAGTATTTGATTAGATTCTTCATATAGCCAGATTAAGAAATTATACCTTTTCAGATAAAAGGTTATAGTAAAACATTAGACTATGTAAGCTTTTCTTTTTCTAAAGGAAATAAAAATGTCTATTGTCTTGAAGGGCAGAAAATTAATTATATATTAATATTTATACATAAAATATACCATTCCACACATAGGTACTGAGACTTAGGTCAGAAGAAAGTGCTACAGTTGAAATACATTCGGGGGGGGGGAAGCCTACAGAGACAACATCAATTAATACAGGCTTATCTTTATAAAATCATTACAGCCTGCTTCAGTAAGGGTTTAACAAAAAGGTAGAAACACCTATCACAGGCAGACATAACTACAAAACTCATGCTGTATTTTAGCTTTTACACTTCTTGCTACCTTGGGAGCTCCTCTGGTTCTGCTAACAAAATGGAGACTTGTAAATAATAAGCCATATCAGAGCTGAAAGGAGAAAAAACCCTATGTAGCAAGACAGCAAAGTCAAGAGGCTGAAGCTTTATGTCCAATCAGCTAGCAAATATGATATGACAAGCAAGCCATTTGTGCTCCAAATCCACTGATTTTTAACATTTAATAGCTTTTTTCCAGCTCTTACCTTTTAGCACAAATAACTTCCTCACAAAGAACATAAGGGATTTGCTCAGAGTTAAGGAGTCATTTATCTGGGGAAAACCAAAACCAAAAAAAAATGCCAAGGGTTTAATTTGTTTATTGTAAAGGATTATTAGTTTATTTATTCATTTTGTCCCTGGACCTAGGCAACATGTAAGCAATTCTTATGAATGGAGCAGCTAACTCAGTGCCTTCTGAACTGCAAAATATGCAGAAACACCCACTTATGGAATAGCAGATTGCTGTTCAGACTTGGTAAGAGTTGGGCACACTGAAAATATATTTTCCATGTAGAACAAGTCTGAAGTTGTTAAAACCACATTGCAGCTTCTGTTTCTACGCTCTGACCACATATCAGAAACCTAGTATATAAAACACCATTTAATAAAGCCTTTTTTCTTGTTATGTCTGACTGAACTCACCAGGTCATGGGATGCATCTGATCCTTCACCAGCAATACAAGGAACCACCAGCTGTGCCCCCGTGCCCTTCATCATAGAATCATAGAATGGCACGGGTTGGAAGGCACCCCAAGGGTCATAGAGCTCCAACCCCCCTGCCACAGGCAGGGCCACCAACCTCAGGCCTGGATCTACACAAGGTTGCCCAGGGCCCCATCCAACCTGGCCTGGAACACTTCCAGGGACGGGGCATCCACTACTTCTCTGGGCAGCCTGTTCCAGCACCTCNGACTCCAGAGCGATCTGGCCACGTGTGAGACACTCCTGTGGCAGTGTTACTGGTGCCCACATGGATGACAAGGGGTGAGGGTCTGAGTCCTGGACAAAAGCATCCCAGATCTAAGGCCCTGGCATGCAGCAAACCTCCTGAGATGGTAAGTCTGGTCAGCAAAAGCAGAAACTCCAGCCACCATCACTCACTCTGTCCTCATGAGGGGACATGTATTTTGGGCTCAGGTGCCCTTCCTGACCAAATTTGTTCTTGCTCACCTGTTCTCAGAGTGTTGCACCTGAATGCCCTCATTTCACATCTGCATGAGCAGAAGGAGCCAGTCTCCTGCTACCAGGAGTCACAAGCTGCCAGCCTTCTCACTTCAACAGTCCTGGCCTACCAGAAAGCCAAGCACAGCCTTTAGGTGTCCCACCTCTTCGGCAGCTGTCACAGATGAATTATTACCAGAAGTCATCCTTGTGGAGTTAATTAAAAATAATCTTATTGATTATTTATTATGATCAAACTACAATTAATTTACAATTGAATGATAATGAAATAGTAAACACATGGTGATTGAGTAATAAGTAGTAATTGGTAATTAAACAGCATTTTGACAGTTTGAAAATTTACATTATTTAAATGGTGATTAGACCGTGGTGAAACATTCTAAAACTTACTACCCTTGATTAAGCTACAGCTGTACATATAAATGTAGTAGCATACAGTATTCTTTTAGTCCTAATTTAAAATGTCAGTTACCTCATTATAGAAACCAGATGCCAGGTAAAAGGCCTCCCAATCTTGAGGAGTAACCACAAGGAGCTTCCATGCTCCAGGGGAGATCATAGCTGTGCAGCCTGCTGCTGTACAGGAGAGATCAATGCACTTGCAGGGGCTGGGAGGCTGCAGGGGAGGCTACAGGCATCTGTATTGTAATGTGACTGCCTCATAGTCAGCCTCCCCTTTGGAGCAGGAGCACAGTCATAGTGGTTCTAGTTTTGTCTAGTCCCAGCACAGGCTGCTACTGTTAGCTCCTGGTAAGACACACCCTGAGATGACAATGGTACAGTTCTCAAGGTCTGCACAGCAGGGCTGATTTCAGTGAGGCATACCTGTTGTGCTGCCTGAATCTGAGTGATGCTGTTCACTTGGTCAGCACGTGGGGACCCACCACAGCACCACAGGGCTCCAGCTCCTGCCTCTGCACAAGCATCTCCTTGGGAGAATCTTGTTGGTCTCTGGCTCATCCTCCCTGCTGCTATGTGGTGTGCTAGCCTTCTCCCATAGCTTCTGAACCAGGCAGCCCTGCACCTCATCAGACCTTGGCCTCCCATGTGTAAAGCCACTGTCACCCCAATGCAGAGGCACCAGACACTCCATATAACCCCACACCTGGAGAGGCCCCCTTCCTCCTCCTGAAGCGGCATTTGGGCTGGTGCTAAGAGGGCAGCTCCACCCGTCCCTGCAGTATTTCTGTGCTCCTTTGGTGTCCCGTTAGGCTTCTGCTACACTAAAGGCCAGCTTCCCCTTGCCAGCCTGATCACTGCTGTCCTCTGGTCCAGCTGAACAGGAGGAAACACCCCTGACCAGGAAACCACTGACTCAGTGTGCTCCATAATGAGCAGAAGCCCATCACAGTCTTTGAACAACAAAACACGGATCTGTTAAGTGCAAGCTCCCTCTGTGACCTAATGGGATAGGGCCAGCCGGTGCCCATGAGTATAAAACGGGTACTTTCAGGGTGTGCAGGGCAGCCAACGGCTTGCGCAACACTGTGAGGGTCAGGCAGGGAAGGCAGTGTGGCAGTGGCACTTATTCCTGCAGAGGGATATGTCATTAAGCTCCCCCAGGGCCAGAAGAAATGAACACCCAACATCAGAATGTGCTCCACAGCCAAGTTTACAGGGATCCATCCCACACATGACCGTAGCAACATGGGGACAGGAAACAGCATCTCCAGCACCAAAGCCACTATGGGCTTGGAATCAGCCTCTGGGAGAGAAGCTGAGAGCTGATCTGCACAACCCAGGGACCCATCGGTTATCACACAGAACCAGATAGAACAATTTGGCAGAGGTTAAACCCCCTTGCATTGCAACTGACCTCAAGTTGCTCTGGGTGGTTGGGGACAGCTGGACTTAACTGCTGAGTGAGGTCCAATTAGGTGACCATGTCTTTTTTTTTCTCAGGAACAGAATTAAGACTCAAAAGAGTCCAGTGTCACTTTATTTGGTGAATAAAGTGACAAGTGTGGAAGAGAAGGGGGAAAGGAAGAGAGAAAGAGTGGGAAAGAGAGAGAGTGAGTGTGAGAGACAGACAGAGGGGGATTGCAATAGCTACCACCATGGATCTGTGGTGTCCCGTCAGTCCAATGTCTCCAGGTCTGGTGGGGAAATGTTCCTCCCTGTCTTTGTTGCTCTTGCCTTTTTACAGTGTTCTTATTGCATAGTTGGTAAATCCTTGGCATAGCCACACCTTCCACCTGGCAGTGGGACACATGCCCAGTACTGCCTCCAGAGGGTCCCTGAAAGTTTGAAAGGGTACAAGCCCCCTCAAGAGGGTCCTTCAGTTGACCCTGTGCACAAGCATGGAGGACTTGGGCTAGTACATTCTTCAAGATAAGCCACTTTGTTGCATGGTGATGGGGTTTTGCAGTGATTGAGAGAGAAGAGAGTGGGGTTTGGTTCTGTTGGCAATTGCTAAGGCATATCTGTAGCCTTAACGTACCACCCACAGGTGTCCATTGGCACATGGCTGGTTATGGGCCAGAAAAGCCATGAACGATGCAGTTTCCCACCACAGACCACTGGCATCATGCAAATCTAAGCACTGGAATCCAGTCTGGTGCTCCCTCAGAGATCACCAGAACAGAGTGTGTGCCTTTCATCCATGGAGTTTCCTTGGGAACCACTGCATTGCCCCAAGATGCTGCTCCAGGCAAGACCTCTGTCTGTGGTGGACTCCCAGGCTTCATGTCAGCCTCTTCTCCTTCCATGAGCACTGCTCAGCAGATGACAGAATCAGTTCAACTTGAGTATTTCTCTATGTTTGATTCAACCTCAAAAATACTTCAATCCCCAGACAGTGCCACTGCTGGCACTTGGGATTTTTTCTAGCTTTTTTTTTCAAATAATCACATTGCAAAACTCTCATGCTACATTCCATTCTTCACCAAACAAGTATAATAATGGTTCTTCTCTTATTTTCCTTTTCTGTTTGCTTTTCCTTTCTTTTCCTTTCTTTTTTCTTTTCGCAGCATATTCCATCTTCCTGGAAGGCTGCTTTAGTCCCAGATGGCCACTCAGAACACTGGAATATAAAGTCATTTATGCTTGCTTCTGGAAGCTTAAGAGGTTCAATCAACCAACACATACTTGATTGCACCATCAAAAGTATTCATTAAAAAGAGTTTCAAAGATCAGACACACATAAAATAGCTGCTGAGATTTGGCAATTTAATCCTAAATTAGTTTCATATGGAAAAAAGTCATCCTTCAACATTTCCTTCCAGTGTGTCAGCATTATTTACAGGTTGAGAAGGCAGACCTCAGGATGGGATTTCAGAACAGCTTGTCTTTTGTCTGGAAGAGAATGTGAAATAACAGTGCGTAATCTTAAAGCACAGCAGATACACATCAACTTTTATGTGAATGCTTATCCAGAAGTAGGGTTCTGTAAGCTAGATAAGTTTTGTTTGCAAATGGTCTGAATTATGTACTGCCAGTGCAATTTTTTAGTGTGGAACAAGATGATCCAGATGGGACTGTCGCAGGGAATAGACCTTTTGAGTCATTACCCTCCAAATAATGCATTTACAAACTCTTCTAAAAAGTAAAATTACAAGAACTGCATCAGGTCAATACTAAATGCTTTTAGAAGGTGGACATTTAAAAAAGAGGCTTGTCCTTGATATATCTTGAAAGCACCACAGAATTAAATCTGGCTGTGCAGGAGCTGCTTGTGCAGGGAACATGATCAATGTATCTCATCAGTGGTTAGTATAGATTTTCGGTGGTTCCAGGCAGATAAGATACAGCATTAAAAAAACACGAGCTGATCAGCATTGTACTGATGGGAATGAAGCACTGAGAGCCTGGCAGCAATCAAATTAACATTTCATGGTAAGGCCCATGGGGTAGCTTGCTCTTGGCAAAGCCACAGCTTTTGGTTAAGGTCTGTGGTGACTGAAGCAGCCTGTTTGGTGAAAGAGGGATCAGCAGTGGAGGTACTGCTTGCAGGCAGAGCAGGAGTAGATTACACACTCTTGTGGCATATGAATGTTGTGCTAAGAAACAGCAACCTCTGTCTTCCTCACTGTGTAACTGTCAGCTGCTATGTGTCCTGCCCGTTAGTGCAAGCTGTGAAGTAGATCTCGATGAAGGCTTAGTTGTAGGGAAAGATTTGCACTAACTTTCTGCAGGAAAACAGAGAAATCAAAAAGCAAAGTGCCTGTTAAAGCATTTTTTGGGAAATACAGACAATATCCAACATTTTACTTAAGTGTAGTTAAGAACAGTTGATCAGTCATGTTCTGGCGTAGAGGTAAGTGAAATGAAACACAGCCTACCATTAGGGTGCAGCAGAGTAATTTCTACTGCTTTTCTCTGCATCTGTAATGCAAAACAACCATGTGTAGACCGTATAAAAGACAGGCCTCTTTTCAAGGCCACATTCTCTGTTGCCTTCTATAATGTGAGAGCAGCTCTTCACAGCTGTGATCGTTTGCTTTTGATACAGGCGTCAAATAGTTAATTTCAAAGTAACAGAAGAACATTCCTATTTTCACACATATCAGAAGTTCTTCTGACATGAATAGGGAACTGGATAACAGGAAAGACAGGCAGACAACTGGAAAATTATGAATTCCAGATTGGAAACGAGTTTTTCTATCACACCCCATACTTTAGAGAGATTGGTGAGGTTTATTTTCAGACAACTCCTTGTCCTCCTCCATATAAACAGGAAACAGAAGAGGATAGTGAGGCTCAGCTTAGCTTTTGCACTGAACTTGGTTCTGGTTTCCTCTCAGTTCTGGTAGAAATAATTTGTGACAACCTTCTACTATGACTGAATGAGTTGTCCAGGAGTAAAAATGGCATTTGCAAATAAGGCCTAAATAAGCACTGAGATTAATGTCGCCAGGTGGATTAGAGATGCACACAGATGAATGACATCTAAGGCAAGTGCAATATTCCTTGCTGCTGTTCTTCCACCTTTCATTAGGAATTTAGTGGCTTTTGTTCATTAGAGCAAGAATTTAACTGCTTCATTTAAGTATTGTTACTATCCACAGGGAATCCAGAGGATTTGTTATTGCACAGCCTTTGACATGTCCTGATGGGGCTTTTCCCTCAGAAATTAGCAACCAGGGTTACAGGAAGAACATTGTCCTTTCTACTTAGCAAAATCAGGTGCTGTTTGACCACTGTTAGTGTGCAGAGGCAGTGGGAAAGACAGCTCTTTGCCTCTTGACGTAGAGCCCAGGTGTTTGACTGCTCCCAGAGGCTTACAGTAAGTTCTGCACATTATTCTGCACATGAAGTCGCTCCCTTCAGGGCTGAAATGCTATCTGAGCTGTCTGTAAAAGTGAAAAGTGACAGTGTGCCTCAGTGTAAGTCAGAACAGCTCTGCTAAAAGCTGAGCATCTACAGCAGTGCAGATCTGATCAGGCTGAACTAGCCAGCACAAAAATAGTTCAGTATTTGCTGAATGGATTACTCTCAGCCTTTTCCATCATTTATGGCTAGTGTACTAAACCTTGCAGAATCTATCCAGAAGGTAACCCGTATTTGTATGATAATAGTATTATTTACATATGGTTTCCTGCTCATTTTACTAACTGTGCCTGTCTTGAATTCCAACTTTTCGGCTCAGTTTCCTCTTTCTCTCACCTGCTTTTATTCTCAAGGCATGCCTTGTGACTTGTTCTCAACCTCTTAATTTGGATGATACTTACATGATGTTAATTTTTCCTAAAAAAAAACCAACCCCTTATTGCAATTGACTTCAAAATTACCTTGACTGTAAATGACCACAACTGTTCAGAAATCACCCTTATGTTCTACGTAATACCCTTCTACTTTATGTGACACTGCTTTTACGTATTTTCTACCAGTGACAGGCACCAGATTTCTGAAGTTTTCCTCCTTTTATTCACTTGTGAGAACAGCATGTCACTTTGGTAAATCCACACAATTACACAGCTCTTGTAAGCCGTTCTTAAGCACCACGTTGTCCTAACCCAGAACACTGCTTGTATGTACACATCAAGCCCAGAATTTTGAAACTGAAGCTGTTCCCACACTGCAGCAAAAGTGTAAGTTAAAGCAAAGGCAGTGTTGTTGTTTTTCCATATTCTTGCAAGAAATCGCTGTGATAATTAAGTGGAGCAACTCCTGCACTGTGAACTATGAAAAAGAAATTCACCATCAAGCTACTTCTAGAAGTGAGAGAACTCACTGGAATAGGCCCCACGGGAAGCAGGTAAGCCTGCCTCTGGATGTTAGGGCAACTACAAGCAATTACTAGTCAGCATTTCAGCATGAAAGGACAGCACTCTGGTGTACGTTTGTCAGTAACCAAACGCATGATGGCAAGCATGTAGTAGGACATGGATGCCTCTCAGTGAGGGACTAGTGACCGAGTGCAAGTTCTTTAGGCTGGTGCAGCTGCATAGTGTAAATGATTAACCTAGACTGGGTTCCAGACTTTGTTTCTTCTACCAACTTCCTGCATTAGTTTGCTCATCCCTTCATTCCTTTCAGCTGTATCAGATCTTCTGTTTGAGTCTTCAGCTCAGTAAGGGAGTTCATTCAAACTATGAACAGCACAGATCCAACCTGTGTGCAAGGGTATACTGTAAGTCGTGTATGCACCAGCTGTTTGAAGAGTATTCTGTATATGGGTGGTTGTTCTAGAGTGAGCATGCCTGAGAGCCTAGTCCATGATAAGGTTCTCTACCATTCCAGCTATGGAGGGAAGTACACCGGTGTCCAGCAAGGACTTCTGCATTTACTGCAAGTTATCCCATTGCCCTTGAGAGGGACAGGAACCTGCTGACACGTTTTCTTTCAGATGCTCAGTACTGCACCTATAAACTGATGAGAGATTACCCACTTCTGAAGAAATTCTGCAGAAGCATTATGCAGTCTGGTGTTGAAGGCACAGTGCTGACAGTGAAGTGACAGCAGAGCGGTTTTACTGTCACAGTCTCATTTCATGCTTTGATTTTGGGTACATAACCCATTCTCAACTCTCTTAAATTGATATGGTAGAGTCAAACTTTTATTCTAGAAGAGGTTCCCTGACAGTACCCCTGAGTGAATTTTAACTGGGAAGCAAAACCAGGACCTGGACTCCCACCTCAGTTTCCCCGTATTGGGAGTGAGGGACACGAAGCCTCCGCTATGCCCCGTCTAACCAGTAGATGGCAGAACTTCAGTCTTTGTTTTGGTACTGGGGCTCAACCACGACGCTCAGTAAGCGTTACTGCAATTACACGAAATGAAGACTCATTTAAAGAAAGGCATTTTAAGTAAATCAGCGCTAAGACCGGAAGCAAATATTTATTAAAACATGCTGGCCACAGAATTTCCTTTAGAGGATGCACAACCACCTAATTAAAGACAGAGAAGCAGCAGACCCTGTCATTTAAATAACCAGAAACCACTTTGGTATTTCTAACTGGTCTTCTGAGAGATGCTAAATGCTCGCTTTTCAGACTTGTGCTATTGTTACACAGTGACAATTCTAACAGTTTAAAACAGCTGGGTGTATATGACTGAGCACAAACTCCTTTGGGAGCTGCCAAAGGAATGTATTTTTCTGTACTCAGGACAAGCTGCTGGCAATAACCTGCAAACTACCACCTCACCAGTTCCCAAACTCACTTGCAGGTGGCTTCCTGGAGCAAAATGCTTTTACTGAATGATTAATTACTTTGAAAATATTAATTCATCTCATGCTCTGCAGAACACACCGTGTTGTATGATGTACCCTTAGGTGCTACTTGTGGGGACACAGCACTCCAGAGCAACCCTCCTCAGGTGATTTCATTGTACAGCGGATAGCCAGGAGAAGTAGGACACATGCACACTGCACGGAGGGACACTTCTTCAGGGTGACAGCGTCACAGGGCAAACAGGTCTCTCTCATCCAGGTTGATGGCTCTGGATTATTGTTTCCCACTCATCCCAGTCCTCGCCCAGTTTGAGACTGATTGCTGCAACCTCAGTCATCAGCTGAGACTTCACAGAGGTTTACCACATCACAAAACACTAGTAACTGCTGTACATGCATGCTTTATTGGCTGTAATAAGCTGAAAGATGCCCCTTGGGAAGCCAAAGTATTTGTAACTTCTTGGTTGGATGACAATGAATATGCTTAGAGAAATCAGCCAGGGATTGAACAGACATGATATACTCCCCAGGCTTGTGGGTCACTGCTTGGTGAATAACCTCAAAGAACACTCTAGAAGTAATCTGAGGTTAGGCCAAACCTCTTGCAGATGGATTTCCACAGTAAGACAGAAAGGACAAAGGACTGACACACAGTTCCTCATCTGCTGTGAAGTTTAATGAAAAACTCTAACAAACAGGAAGTCACAAGTGCTGGGATGCTCATGACTGCAACGTGAAAGGCACTGTCACTCCTATTTGTGTCCATCTTTGGGGCAAGAACTGAAAGTAATTTCCTTTAACCGTGATGCAGCACAATGCATGCCTGCCCAAGAAAACTACATGCCATCTTTGCAATCTGGTGTTAAAACAAAGAATCCATTTCAGTAAACATCTTCCTTACAAACAATGAAACTAATGTAGCAGTCACCTCTAGCAGAATTGGGAAAGAGACAAACCCACAAACTTCTAATCATCTACTAAGTAAGACACATTATTGTGCACTTAGCCCCACTGAGAAGAATGACAGCCTCAAATGATCATGCTGCAAGCATCAGCCTGTAATAACCTTCAGATAGCATTACCATAAACCCCTGAATGAACAGCCTATCTTCCAGTCCCATCGTGGCCACCTCACATACATATAACCAGCAGTCGCTGCAGTGGTGCTGCCTCCCTCTCTGGTGAGAAAATTTCCCACCACTCCCTCCAACCTCAGGGGCCTCCTCTTCACAGGGAAGAGAAAACACAAACCTTGCAGATACTCAGTGGGAGAAGTCGGAGCTGACAAATGATTTCCCACTTCTGTTGCTGACCTGCTGTTTCACCAGTCTCTTTGCCCAAGAGATTTTAGGTCAGCTTTTGCAGCAATTGCTTTGGTATCTTGGTGTGAAGGATTTTATTCATGACTCACAACTTGGGGATGTATATGGGCCTTGGAAGTCTGTTCTATAAGAAACATAACCAGAAAAATCACAATCTTTTTTTTTTTTTTTAAAGGAAGTGACCTGACAACTTGTTGCAGAACTTTCATCAAAAGGAACATTCTGAAGTGCTTTTATTGCTATCAACTAAACACCTACAAATATAAAAAACTCCATTAGTTAATGAAATATTTAAAAATCTAAGAAAAGCACCAAGAACTTTTTTAAATTCTCTGGCTTCTTATACCGCCAGAGCATCATGGTGTCCTGAAAACATGGGCCATCTCCTTCCACTGCCAAACTACAAACATGACTTTGTCCTGACGAACTCAGTTTTGTGAACCTCTTTGGCCAAAGAGCTGACAAGAATATTATGAATGTCCACTTTCATGTCCAAGGTGACCATTTGTTAAAGCAAGTAATACGTTCTAAAAATTCATTCAATTCTAAAAAGATTGCTTTTTAGAATTAGGTGCATGTGAATTACTCTGTAACATAAACTGAACTGGAAACAGACCAACCTGAGATAACTCAAAAATATAGTATTTTGCAGATGACAGGACATTTAGAGGTATCAAGTCAGAGAATAAAGAGACAGGGCTCTCTTTGAAAGAGTCCAGAGAAGGGCTACAAAGATGATTAAGGGCCTAGAGCATTTCCCCTATGAGGAAAGGTTGAATGAACTGGGGCTGTTCAGCCTAGAGAAAAAAAAAACTGAGAAGGGACCTGATTAATGTTTATAAATATCTAATGTGTGGGGCACAAGGGGAAATGGCCAGCTTCTTTTCAGGTGTCGATGGAGACAGGACAAGGGGCAATGGCCTCAAGCTGGAGCATAGGAAGTTCTGCACCAATATGTGAAAGAACTTCATGGTGAGAGTGACAGAGCACTGAAACAGGCTACCCAAGAGGGTTGTGTCTCCTCTGGAGATATTCAAGACCCATCTGGGTGCCTACCTGTGTGACCTGTCCTAAGGAACTTGCTTTGGTGGGGGGGTTGGACTCGATGATCTCTGGAGGTCCCTTCCAACCCCTAAAATTCTGTGAATCTGTGAACAGTACATTTAACAACAGAGGGGGCCTTAAAAGTCTTACACCAGTGAAATTGGCAGTACGTGTGCCCAAGCCAGGATTTCAGTATTTAGTTACCTCCTACACAACCTACCTTGTTTGCTAGACCCTGAGATCCTACCACTGATTTTCCCTGGTTTGCAAGTTCTAGCTGGACAGCGTGTAGGCAGGAGGATCTGCCAGCACAGGTTCGTGTGCCTGAATCCAACCTTCAATCAGCCAAGAGAGCCATCTTGGGTATTTTCTAGGTTTCATCCTTCAATCCAAGCAAAGTGCTTCCATTTCACTCCTTGCATCAGCTTGCTCATCTGACACCTGCTCCTCTGCAGCAAAGCCAACAAGTAGCCATCCCTGTCTGCTCTTATGCTGAGATTTCTTCAGGGAAAAAGCAGAACAGCATTAGCAATCTCTTCCTACAGCTCTGACGCACAGTGATTAGCAAGTCTCTTGGCCACTGCTCTCCAAGGCCTTCTCCAGACTTGTAAGACATATCTATGCTCTTTCTGCATCACTCTCCTTTTCTATTTATCTAACAATATTCCTAGAATTAGGTGCTTTCTAATTAACTTGATTCAGGCCCAAACCCTACACTGTTCCATTGTGGGCAGGCCGGATGCTGAAAAGCACCCCATAGCAGGCGGTTGCCGGGGGCGATGTTAATTAGGCCCTCTGGGACGGCCTGTACCCAACAGGGTTGACGTCAGGATATTGATCTTGACCAGTTTATCAGTAACGGGCTGGTACTGCCGACAGCCGGGCCAGTGAGCTCTCTCTCCCCTGGGCCCGAGAGGCAACCTGAGGTCCCTCTCCCGCAGGCCCGGGGGTCAGGCAGTGCCCGGAGCGAGACCCTTCGTTTCCCGGTCCCGGCCTCAGCGAGGGGGCTCCGGCATCCTGCTAAGCCCGCACAAAGCAGACCGCTGCCCGTGCCCCCACCCTGCAGGTCTCCGCGGTGGGAGCCGGCATCGGTGTCACCGCCTCTCCCACCCCCTGAGCTCGGGGGCCACCCCTCCACACACAGCAGAGCTCCCTTGCCTCAGCCCAGGGTGGGGAGAGAAGAGCAGCAGCCCCGTGAGAGGTTGAGGGTAGGCAAGGTAAATCCGATCCGCTCCACGCTCCGGCCGGCCGAGTGGCTGGCTAGGCGGGAGGGCTGCCTGGTGGCTGCCTGGCTGGCTGACGGCTGCCTGCCTGCCCTCCGTCGCTTCCCGCCCCTCCTCTCGGGCAGCCGGCCTCCACGCCGGCACTGCCGCCCTTGAGGGCGGCGGGGAGGAGCTAGGCAGGCCGCCCCCACCCCTTTTCCTCCCTGCGCCCGGCGGCCCCTGACGGGCAGTTGGTGGCGGTTTGCTTCTTTCGGCTCCCTGGTGAGTGCGGGCTTCGGCGGAGTGCGGCCGCCCTGCTTCCAGACACCGCTCCCCGGTAGTGACAGCGGCGGTTCAGGCGCCTTAAAGCCACTTCCCCTGCCGCGGCGCCCCCTTTCCC
>VZTU01011100.1:0-43459 GCA_013400835.1 Zapornia atra
CCGTTTTGTGAATAAGAGGGCGGCCGCCGCCGCCGTCACATGACGCCGCATTCATAAACCCGGTCACCGGCGGCCTCCCCATTCACCGCCACCCCCTCCCCGCCGCGGGGGGAGCTGCTGCACCCCCGCACACACACCCCCCCACACACCCCATTCCCGCGCAGGCACCCCTGATCGGGGACGCTCCCCCCCCAAGCCAGCCCCCCGGGGGAGGCTGCACCGAAGCTTCCAAAATGCCCGACGGTGCTCTTTGCCCTTCTTGAAAACCGGCCCTCCCCCGAAATCAGACCCAGGAGGAACTCGGGCGGCGTTACAGGAAAGGCTGTTACAAGCCCAAACGTTGTTCCTGGCTATCTCTTTTCTGGGCTTTGACAGTCGAGAGCCATGACTCACTGGCGTGCAGCGCTGGTGCCGTGCCAAGCGCCATAGGATGTGCCGCGCTTTAAAATGACTGCTCGCGGGGCTCAGAAAGCGCCGCCGGAATTGGGCAACTTTTTCGGCTCGGTTCTGGAGTCTGAAGAAAAAAAAGAATTAGAAAAAAAAAAAATCCTAATGGGCAGCATGCACCTTCGTAGCGTCTGACGGATTTTTAAGGCTGTTTACTGGAGAAACGTGAGCGGTGAAGGAAATGGCTCCTGCCTGCAACGCGTGTGTTAGGGGGAATTGTTATTTTGGCACCTCTTAGTGAAGAGGCTATAAATATGCGTTTATATGTAGCTTCTGAAATCGGGGCTATTTTGAAGTCGGTTACGGTTCTTCCCTCCCTGCCTCTCCCCCCCCCAAAAAAAACCCCCGAGTTGCATTTTTGTTGCGTGGATTGCCATGACCTAGTAGGCTGGAAAAATGCGGCCAACTCATTTCCAATAAAAGCCCTCTGGTTCTCGGTTTGGGGTTTGTTTTGGGTTGGGTGGGTGTTTTTGTTTCGTTTCTCAAATTGGACAAGAGGAGGAGAGGTGGGTTTGTGTCTCTGGGCTCACTGGCACAGGGGCAAACCTTCATCTGCTGCATCTGGTTAAGCTGGTGCTCTCCAACCTCCATCTCGATGGCAGGCATTGCTCTGAATGCGTTTTCTTGCAGGGCTCAGTGTGGAGGTGAGCGTCGGTGTAAAGCAGCGAGTGCTTGGCTCTGATGGTTGGGGTTGGTCGGTTTGTTTTTTGGTATTTTTTTTCCTTAACTGGAGTTTGTTTTGGAGCAAATTCTTCTTCACGTGCCACCACGCTGCTACGACGAGGGAGGCTTTGGCAGATGGGCTTTTGTGCATGTCCTACCTGGGCTGGGGAGGGAGGGAGACTCTTAGGTCCACCACCTCTCCTGGGGTCAACCCAGCAACGCTGTGCTTTGGTCCTTAGGAGATGGAGAGTGCTGGTGGCCTCGGGGAGCTGGTACCCAACCTGCTTTGCAGCCCAGCATTGGTTGGATGTCTTGGCTTTCAGTGTAAATGATGTGACGTGATCCTTACCCCGGTGCACATCCCGAGTGTCTGTTTTGGGGGCTGCAGTTGGGCTTGTTGCAGTTTAGCATGGGCCTTCGCCTTGCAGGGCACAGCAAGGTGGTTTAGGTAAGCCATGGTTTCCTCCGTAAGCTCCTCGCTTCCAGCCTTGCATTGATTGATAGCGTTGCTGAGGCCGGTGACTCATGAGTTGTTTTTCATTTCGGTGGTGGGTGAAGTGATTTAATTTTTTTTTGTTTTGTTTTCAACATATATGGTGTTAAAAGAAATAGGGACAAGCTCTCCTGATAAGTTTTCTCAAGCTGTCAGAACAATGGTAGTATAGCGTGCTATTTGCCCTAGATATCTGGCTTTAATTTGCATAGCTATTCTCATTTCACTGAGTGCACTGTGAGCAAATGTTAACAGCCAGATCACCAAAAATAAAAAAGGACCAGTGTCAGGATGCTTTTTAAAATAACTCTCTTCAACTGAATGATGGGGGTGTTTGCTTCCTTCCCTCCCCCCCTCCCTGCATTTTTGGCTTTTTTAAAATTCTTTGAGCACCGCTCGATAGCGGTTTGAGTTTTGAAACGATTTATAAAAAACGAGGAGGGAGAAAATAGTGCTCAGGATGCTGGAAACTCATTGGTCCCTTCACGACTGCACCATTTCAGATCAATACTTAGAGGTCAATTTGTCATTGCAAAGTGAGCGCCTCTTTCTGCATCTCAGCCTTTAGTTCTGCATCCCTCCTTCCCCCTCCCCCTGCCCCATCACTGCTCCATTTCCTCTTTGCACATTATGGGGCGAGGGAAATGGGCTGGGGGGCTCCCAATAACAAGACGGTGGCACGAAGCTGCAGTGCTGAGCCAGAGTGGTGGGGTGAGAGATTTTCAGGCAGCGCTGCCTGCACCCGGGAAGAGGGGCAGCTGCCTGCCCACTGCTAGTGGTGACCCGCTCCGCAGCCGACAGCTCCCGGGTGGGCTGCTGGCTCCTTTCCACTCATAAGTAGGAGGATGGAGCCGAACCCTTAAAGCGATTCGGTTACGCCCGGAGGCTGCCGCCTGCTCGTTCCGATGCACGGTTCCAAGAAAGTCACAGGAAGTAATTAAATGGAAAAGGTCAGAGAACGAGGAAGTGTTGGTCCGCAGCCTTTCCCTGCTTGGGATGGAGCTGCGACGCCCTGCCCGAGCCACGCAGACTTCATCCCGGGGGTGTCCCAGCTGCTCAGCCAACGCGTGCTTGATTTATTCCAGCGAGCCCCAAACGTGTGTGCCAAGTGCTTGCAAGTGGGACCGGTCCCCGGGAGGTTTTTAACAAGCTGGGTTAAGTGGGATACGTCTCAGGCGGTGCAGGGAGTTGCTGTGGTGTCATGTGGGATGGCAAAATGTGGCAAGAGAGCATGCTGATGCTTCAGGGCGATGTATTTTTTCCCGTTTCAGAGAACAAAAATTAAATTTGACTCAACCCTTGTTTGTCCTTTCGCTTGTCCCAAAATCTTGCTTCTCCATCACTGAGCAGGGACCGACAGTGCGATCAATGGCGCTTGCTCTGAATACTGAGTCTAGCAGTGCTGAAGTTTGCCCTTTACACTGAAAAAATAATCCCCCTCCTTTCATTTTTACCACGCTTTTTTGCCCAATGCTGGTCACTTCTCTGTAGCTGTCACAAGCGTCTCATTCAGCCAACTTTCTTTTTTCTGCTGCAAGCTTAAGCTTGGGGAGAAAGGCACGGGACGCGCCGTATGTCATGACATTATTGCTCGCAAATAGGACAGGAAATGAAGGATTGCCAAAATATAACTGTTTATTTCTTGGCCTGAAAACATGCCTGTTTAAAATACAACATGTAAGTGGCTGCTTTGTTCGGTTACTGGGAGAAGTTGCTGTTTATGAGGGAATAGGAGTTTACCCTTTCTACTTGGATGTAGCTTGGAAAGGAGTGGTGGGCGTAAGATGGACTGAGGGGGTGTTTGGTCGGACAACTGGTCAGCAGAGCAGTGGGAAGGGTTGCCACAAGCAGGAGGGAGCCAGGCTTGAATTTCTCTCCACGTTAGTCCACGCTATGGCTGCAGGCAGCCCTTGGGTAATCCTGATCCTTCATGGAAGAGGAGAAACGTGAGCAACCTGCCTTTGAGCCAGAAAGTAAGGGGTTTTTTTTTCCCCTGATGAGGCTCCCCTCAGCAAGAAACGTGGCGGGACGATGTTCAAGCGTGGTGCAGATGCCGCATCAGCAATGGGATCGTCTTCGACCTGTTTTTGCAGCCTGTTTTTTATCTTGCTGGGGCGCACCCTCGAGCGTGGGTTAAAAGGTAGGCTTTATCTGCTCGTTTTAATTAAATCCTGAGGCTGCAAACAAAAGTACATTGTGCGGTGAGGCTCGCTCTTAACATGGACTTGGTTCACTGGTAGCTGGATTTAAACCACAAAATTGTTTCCTGTCGGCCACCAAACTGCAGGGAAGTGCTGGTAATTGTACTCCTTTTTCTGGACCAGGCTGGAAAAGAAGAGTTGAGGACCAAGAGACAACAATTGGTTTCAGTCCCTCTTTTTGCTTTCTTACACATTCTGGCAGGCTTGAGGAATGGGTAAATTCAGTTCCCTTCCCTCCAGCAGAATAAGAATAAACCATCCTTCAAAGATATTAAACCTGGGAGAGAAGTACTTGGTAAGTTTGGGTACCAAAACAGTGCAGGTGGGCAGCCTCATCCCATCATAAGCAGGATTGCATGTTGATCCAGCTCGTTGAATGGCAGCGCCCTGTTTCCACAGAAGTTGAGATCTTGTGGCTCATCGGCAGAGGTGTGCCTCTTGCTTTCTTTAAGAGAAGAGGGTAATCCTTCTTGCAGGAGATATACAGATGTGGAGAGGGCGTAGAGGATCAATAAAACTAAAGGTACAGCTCTGGAGACGGCGAGTTTGGTACATGCTGTGTTTGGTAAGGGGAGCATTGGGGTTTTGGAGGACTCACACTTGTGAAGCAATGTATAAATTTAAAAAGAGAGACAATTAAAAAGGTCAGTTGACTAAAAAAGGCACAGATAGACTGCGGAGTTGGTTGACAGCAGATGTGAGCCGCAGTGGTCCCTGATTCTGTGGACTACCAAAAGCAAGTGAGAAGCTGTTGTCACATACGTCCTGGCAGCAGTAAAAGAGGTCTTCTCCAAGCCTGCATCAAAGCAGAGCAGTGCAGCATCTCAGCACCTTGCACTGACCCTTTCTTTCCACTTTAGTGTGGATCAACTCAGATGGTGGTTTCCGATGCTTTTTTTTTGTTGGTTTTTTTCTTACCTATTGGTTTTCTGCCAAGATTTTGTGCGTCTTCTTTTCCTTCCTTCCCTTTTCCTTGCCCACATCCACCCCCTTCCCTTGTCAAATTTCCTTTAATCATTTCTTTTTCTGGTGCTTGCTCAGTACTGAAAACCTGATACTCCGAAGTGACAGAGAAATGCAGCTGGGCTATGCCAGCCGCCTTCTTGATGCCTGCCCATTGTGCCTAACACTCACCTTTGCTTTTGCATCAGCTTTTTGAAGCAATAGTTGGGTTCACCCACATAGTTCCTCACACCTTGTTCCCTTGCATGACAAGGCTGGCCTGGCCATCTGCTGGTCCCCTCTGCTCAGTGAGTCGAGGGTGCTGCCTTGCAGAAACGGAGCCGAGGTGAACCCTGCTGATGCAGCAAGAGTAGTGTTTTGGGCATTGCTTTGCTGTGCTCTTGCCCACTGGTGCAGTTGTTTTGGGGGGCTTTATCATGTCATTGTGGCCAACAGAGTTGATACTCCCAAATACAGTGATGCTCCTCGCCTCAATTCCTGCTGCTGCTCGATGCCAAACAAATGTTGGATGGGCAGAGGACGGTCATCTCCTTTACATCCAGGAGGATGTATTCACTCTGTCTTATTGCTGTCCCTCATCCAGCAAAGTATCTTGTGGTTCCTCCCTCCCCTGCACCCATCAGGCCCAGGGAAGCAGACTTACCCAGCAGCAGCTGGACGGCTCTTGAGCACAGAAGGCTTAGCCATGCCTCGGAGGCTGGAGCAGCTCTCCACATGGAGCTGATGTGGGGCTGTTCCCTCCTTCCGCTGGGTTTCTGTGTTTTCCTGCCTACTTTCTCTGTTTCGTTTCTTGTTCTGTGTTTTCATTTCCTTTCCCCTGTGCTGTTCAGTTTTTGGTTTCTTCTTCTCCCCCACCACCACTTCTCACACCATTCCTGTCTGGAAGCAAGATTTCTACCATCGACATGTCTCCTGCTGCAAACCAAACCCTCTGGCAATCCTTTCTCCTTATCATCAGGGGAAGGTGGTCTCCCATCATGTGTACCTGATGTAGGTAGGCACTGGAGCAAAATGCTATCAATTTCCTGCAGTAGAAGCTTTACCTTAGAAGTAAACTATGTTTTATCCAAAGCAGCATTACAAAGTCTGCTCTCAAGGCCACTGAAAACCATTCTGCTGGCAGGTTTTACCTGTTGCAGTAGGTCTAAGTGAGATTTAACCTGAATTACTGTTTTTGTCTTTAGTCTGCTCCTTCTTAGGCTTTTTGAATAACTTTCTTCGTCTTTCTTTGGTCTTTCTTTGCTTGAAACTCGAAGCTCAAGGACCGTGTTTTGGGTTGGTGGTTAGGGTTTTCCCCCCTCCCCTTTGTTCTCGACTGTAATCAGAGGAGAAATCTCGATCTGCCTCAGCTGAGCCCTACAGCTGATGGTGATTCCAGCTAGGAAGGAAACTTCTTGCCGACAGGCATGGGGAGGAGGTCTTGCAGAGCTCAGAATTACCTGACTTCCCTATCTGTGGTGTCTTCAAAAGTGAGATTATGGAGTTGCCCACCACCCCCAAGAGCTTGAACTTTGACGTGAAGAAAAGTGTTTCATGGCATGAAGTCTACTGTGGTGGTGGAGCTTCTTCCTTGCTAGCTAGTGCTTTTTGTCTGAGGTGCTACGGAATCTAGGCAAGATGCAAGCCAGAAATGAACTGCCTAAACAATTAAAAGACTTCTGTTTGCACGTGTGTAAAGTAAAGGCCTTTCTAAAGTAACATTAGGACTTGTTACCCACGCGCATCTCTCCAGGAACAAAAAGTGTGTTTCTCTCATTGAGAGCAGCTGCTTTCCCCCTGGTTTTTTGGGGGTTTTTTTAACTGGAAAAGTTGAGTTGGTCGCTGTTGCACCTCGGCTGTTGCTTTTTGTGAGACTTGCATTGATAGTGTTGGGAGATGTGTTGTAAAACCTGATAGTGTCTTTTGATCTAGCGTATGGGGAAACATGTGTCTCTGCTTGTAAGGACCTGTGCTGCTGTGCAAGGACAGGAGCGTGTTCTGCACATGCACTCGAGTACCAAGGAGGTCTGGAAACACTTAGATTAGTTTTTTTAATTGCATTATATATACATCCTGTTTGGATAGTCTCATTACTTATGGGGGTGTTTTTTGCTAGTTAAAAGTGGGTCTGAAGCCTAGGCAGCTTCCCTCCCTGCACTGTACGTTAGAGCTTTTCAGCGTTGCTTGCCTGCTCAGTGTGTGCAGTTAGGAGAAAGATTAGTTTTCCTTTGTAATAGCTGAAACACGCCAGAGGTGTTTGCACAGCAGTCAAGAGTTTCAAAACTCTGTGGGAAATCACAAAGCTTCTTCCCTAAACACCGGAGCCTGTTGCAGCACCACGGTCTCACTTATCAGCTTCTTCCTCATCCTCCCCTCGCCTGTGGAAAGATGTTGTTTCTTAAACGATGTGATTTTATAGCAGTTAAGTCCATGCTTAGGATTAGTTGATGCCACTAGCAGCAATTAGCATCTGAGCTAAAGCACATCTGGGTAACTTTTTGATTATTATTTTGCTGAGTCTCTAGACCATTTATGCTTTTTTGCTTATGAATTCACATACTGGTGGTGGAAAGCGTTTTTTAAGGGGATGGGGGAACGTGAGGGGAAACAAAGTTCTACTGTAGCCTTGTTTATATGTCTTTATAGGTGTGGGGGCAATGCTCGTTTTTCTGCAACTGAGATCCCTCCTCGCCTGTAGCACCTTCAGCAGGTCCCCACGGTGAGGGGTCCGTTGCCCGAAAAGATGCCCGTCCTGCTCGCCCCCTTCTTCCAGTGACTGCGCAGCAGTGGAGAGCTCAGCTCGCCTCCGCTCGCTGCATTTCTTCCGCTGACATGTCCAAACACTCCCTTCTGGGTTTTTTAAGTGCTTGGAAGGCAGGCTGGCTGTGTGCATGGCTTTACCAGTGGAAAGGTATGCCCCCAAGCTGATACAAGGTTACTAAAGCTTCAAGTTGCGGCATATAAGGGAGCGTGTGCTTTGCCTCCAGTTGAGATGAAATGAGGCAAAGGGAGTGTGTGTGAAGAGAATAGCTGGGTTCATGCCCCAGTAGTGAGCAGCAGCTTGAGCACCTCATCACATGCATCCTTCCCCTCTCCTGCAGCCCATCACCCCACCTCTTGGCTAAGGCAGCAGGAGGGTACCACCGGGATGGTGGTTTGTGGGGTCTTTACAAGATCTCTTAGAGCTGAAAAAAGAAAAAGCATCCAGGTGTTAATACTGGAGAGCTAGGGGTTTGGTGCTTTTATTTTCCAAGAATCAAAGGGATGCTGTAATGAGTTGCTGGAAGGCAGCAGTGGAGCTGGCGAGTAGACTTGGCTGCTGCTGTAGGGCTGGGTCTGGGGTTGCAGGTTATTTACAAACAGTCTGGCTCTTAAAAATTACATAGAGATCAGAAAGTATCACCCCAGCTAATTCAAAGCACACTCCAAGTTTTTCCAGCTGTTTAACTTCGGTTTTGTTTGATAGCACGGTTCCTTTAGGCCTCAGACCTTTCCACCTCTACGTCTTTGTCTGTACTGCATGGGTGGGGTGCAGGGGCAGAAGTCCGGTGGCACAATGGGGAGCCAAGTGTATTTTATTTTGCCTTAGAGGCCGAATGCAATGGGTCCTTGCAGTGTCAGCAAGCCGAGTGATGCACCCTCCTCTGCTGCCAGGTTGGCTCTTGAAGAGCTGCGTGGGAGAGCATGCTGCTGAAAGTGGGGGCTAGACCTGCCTTCTACCATCTTCTTCACAGTTTGGGTAATAGAGCTGCCTTGTCTGATCATGTTTCTTAAAATTCAATGTGCACAATTCCTTAGTACTGATTTCTTTTTTAATTATTTAATTTTTATGTTTTTAACTGCTGTTAAACCCCCCCACTGCCTTGGTGGGGATGGAGAGCCAGGGTCCAGCCATCCCTGTTAGACCACAGCGTAAATCCCTGTATTTCAGAGCTCATTACGCTTCCTGTTTTTAAAGCATGTGAGTATAAATTACAGAAAAGCCACTGATATTTCAGCAGAGCACACTTGTGCTTTTTTTTTTTTTTTTAAATACTGCTGAAATTACAGCAAAAAACTTTATCACTGGAGATTTACAGCACTGCCAACATAATTCATCCTCGACTGAAACTTGGCATGGGAGGTGTTAAGCTGGTTGCAGCCCATCGTTGCTTTACATGTTGTTACTGGATGTGTACAGTTGGGTGGATGTGCAGCTAGAAAGGTTAGGAAATGTTAGAGGGGTTTGTAAAATCGTGATTCCAATGCTTGCGTTGCTTGAATGACCTTGTGCTTTTTAAAAAGGCATCTGATGTTTAGTTGAACTAGGGGAAAAACGTACTGCAGAGCTGCTTGTCTGTGTTTCAAAACAAGAATAAAAGATTGCAGTACAACTAAACCACTAGAGCTGCTTAAGAGAAAAATTTCCTGTTTTATTTTTGGGGCTTGATTGTTGGGTTGGTTTTTGTTTTTCCTACCAGTATTTAGCATTTGGGTATACTGCATGAGAGCCTGAATGGGGGGGGGGGGGGGGCTGGAAAAGTTACTAAATAGTGTGGAAGATGAGTTTCTGCTTGTTGTCCAAAGGAAATGTAGAGAGTTAACTAGCTTGTCAAAAGCAATAAATTAAAAAATGAAGGAGGAGTGATAAGAGAGGGGGAGAAAGGGGGCTAAATGCATTTTTGAAGACCCAAACAATTTTGTGTGTTATAGTCACAGATAACTTGCAGTACTTTCCAGGGAAGAAAACACATCACAAAGAGCTGTGATTGTCCTGTGTTTTACGCGCTGTAGTGACTCGGAGCTTGGTCCTGCTGAGCTGCAGGATATACAGCCTCTGTGCTTCTGAGGCCCTGGGTGTAAATGTTGTGGACAGGCAGGCTGGTATGGAGAGGAGCTGGAGGATCTGGAGGCGTACGGAGAGCACGGTCTCACAAATGCACTCAGGAAGTTCTAGAAATACCCTTTATAAACACTGCATCCTACAGGAAGAACCTTAGAGCCCAAATAAACTGTTTCCCCCTATGCCTATGTATACATAAACTCTACGAGTTTGGAAGATCTTATCGGGTCAGTGATGTGCCTTTTTACAGTAGTTCCTGAAACAAGTTCTGTGATAAATACCAACTTTTTTCCTTTTTGAGCTGTTTGTCAGGTCTGACTGTGCTTTTATCGTTCATTCAAAAGTCTGTGCCTCCCTTGTCCTCACCCTGGAGTCTTAAACCTTCCCAGGTCAGTGCTCCTGGGTAAGTGACTGTGTTTGGTTAAAATCCTTCCAGACATGGAGTGGTGTGGCTTGGTGTGGATGGGGAGAGGCAGGAGGAGGGTAGGGGGGTTTTATCCATTTGACTTGATGTGTGCATGTGGGGGTCCTTCAGCCGCCTGGGAGTTGTGCTTACATGTGTGTGGCGCACTTAGAAATTATTACAGGCAGCAGATAAAGGGGGAGGCAGAAATCAGTCTTATTTTAATGCCTTGGATTGAACTAGAATTGAAGAATTTCTTGGTTCTGGGATCTCTGTGGCCATGTTGCATGATGTTGGGCTGGATGGTGTTAAAATAGGTGTGCTTGCAGTACAGTGATGTTTTTACCCAACTTCTCTCCTGAGTTTGCACATTAAAAAAATCTCCTTGCATCTCTCCCAGCTTTATTATTAGGTCACAGAAATGCCTGTGGGCCCAGAGGCCAGGATCTAGCTGGGGTCTCCCAGTTTTTTGGATATGGAGGTTGGTGTGGCTGTTGACCTCAGCCGTGCCAATCCTCCCCCAGTGAGTGGTTAAGAAGCCTTTTGAAATCACAGACTACGAATGAAAAAAAGTTACAGCTTAATGAGGTCTGCACCAACCACTCATTTGTTTTGGTTCTGCATGCATGCCTTTAAACCAGATTCCTGAAATAAATTTCCAGGGTGTGCAGAAAAGTGTTGTCTGTGTGTCCCCCACCCCTCAACAACGAAGACAACTCTTCCCTAAAGTTAACAACCATGTGGACTATTTGAAATGGTCATCGTGAAGATCCATAGGTTGAAACACAAAAAGCCCCTTCTGAGGCATTTTTGGGGTGAGGTTGGGGGAGTTGGCTGCTGAGTGCTGAAATGCTGCTGTGGTTAGTGCCTCTGCACCCACGTATCTCTGTGCTGTCTTGTTCAGGAGAGCTCATGGTGAAGTGTAAACTGGGTTAATTTGTTGATATCATTTGCTGTTCTGTACAGAAGTAATGAAAAGGCATTTCTAGCAGCTTTGTTGCTGGTGGGGGTGTTTGGGTGGTTTGTTAGTTGGCTGTTTCGGGGTTGGGTTTTTTTTCCCTCCTTCCCTTTACTATATCTCTGAGGAAGCGTGGGCTACCTTTATCAGAGTATTGGTGGAATAGCTTCCCCAACCTTTCATAAGGTCGAATAAAAAAAACAAACACCCCTTCTTATGGGAAGGAAGGGATGGAGAAAGAAGGCTGTTTGTGTACACTTTCCCATTCATGTTTTGAAAAGAAAATATATAAACTTCTGGAGTTGTCACAGTAACTCATGTGATTAAAGGAGCTGAGAGTCAGAAGCTTAATTTGGCTTCTCAGTGCTGACTTAAAGAAAGAAAACCAGAGGGGAGTGAGCAGGAGAGCACTTGCAGCTTGGTTCTGCATCTGTTGGGCAAAATGCATTCCAAATTCTGTAGTGATTTAAGCAATAAAATCACAGGGTACTTTTGCAAATCACTTCTCTTTGGGTTACAGTGGTGTCTAAGGCTCATGTGTTGTCTTGGAATGAGATGGTACAGAGGAAAATGTCTCCTGTGTTCCAGCAGTTAAATGTTGAGATTTCAGTAAAATGCATACCCTCTGTGTAAGCTCTGCATCAAGAAAAAAAAAATTAAATGGTACTAGACTCTACCTCTTATGCTTCCTCACTGCTGCGGGGTTAGGAAATACAGTTTTTCACAGGAGCATTTGGTGGTGGTTGTACATGACTCTGGTACCCTGCTGCAAGTAGTACTTCCCTGTATGTGTTTTAAGAAGGAAAAAGTTGCTCTGATTTCTATGCTTGTGGTATGAGTGGTAGAGGTGGGACTAGAAATGAGCAATCCAAGTTGGACTTCCTCCAGATGATCATCCACCTTGGGTCATTGGTGTGAAGCCCAGGCTACCTACTTGTGCTATAGACATGTAAAGCAGTGTTGGTCCAACAGAAAAGCAACCCCTGCCCTGGAAAAACATGGATGCTTTGCCAGGAGCTTCTGGATCTGTTTTATCTGATGGGTCATCAGTGGAACAGTAGGAAACAATATATAATGTATGTTATTTGTTGCAGTTAATGCTGTAAAGGACTCACTCAATAGACTGCCAGGGGTCTAGCTGAGAGCTGCTGCTGGTGGTTGCACGGAACGTGCTTGTGCCTGGAAGAGGTTGCATCTTCAGATGGTTAACGTTAACTGTCCTTCAGCTTTGAACTGAGCATCAGAGATCGTTCACATCCTCCCTCATCTTTTTATGAAAGTGACAGTCCAAATGTTAGGATGCATTAAGAAATACGTGGTAAATAGCTAACGTGGCTTTTGGGTGCAGTTAGTACTGGGATTTTTGTAGTGTGTGTGGAAGTTAACATCCCTGTGTGTGAACAAGGGGCAGTGGGGAGAGAAGGGAAGGATGGGGTGGCAGAGAAATTTGTTACCTTAATTGGCAATGGGTCAGCAGAAAATGTATTAGTGGGTTTTGTACTGATTCTTGCCGGTTTGTGGTTCTGTAAGCTATCATGATGTGAACCTGGGCAGGCAAAGGTGGTGACTGTTTTTCTTTTGATCAGTGGCGATGAACCTTCATGGTGTTTGCAGACAGTGACTCTGTCAGATGGTGTGTGTCTTCCTTGGCTTATTGTCTGGATGTGTGTTTCCTGTCAGGTACAGAGCACCTGGCTTGTTTTCTTACCCGTTAAGCTTAGAACCATGTCTTAGTTTCTGGCTTCTGGCAGGATCCAGATGCCCAGCAGCATGGCAGGGTAGCTGGGGACCTGTTATTGGCTTCAACCCAACCGCTAGCTCAGGTTCATCCTCACTGCCTTGTGCTCTTGGCGTGACCCAGACATGCAGCTTGGGGTGACTGCAGAGGTGCAACAGCAGCAGTTGTATGCATTTGGGTGGCGGTGCTGACTTGCTACGATGCTTGCAGAGGAAAACCCGATTCTCCTTCCTTCCGTGAAGCGGTGAGAAGCACGAGGTCTGGCTGAGTGACTGTTTGCAAAATAGCCTGAGGGGGACACTTTGGGGTTCACAAGTTCTTTAATTGAAAGAGGCTCCCAACAGCTAACGCCCAACCGCTCTTCTAGCTTAAGCTGTTGTTTCCTTAGGTGGAAGGAATCAATGCTCAGCCCCTTTCCTCTGCTTCTGCATCTGAGTTCTGTCAGCGAGAAACCTCTGCTGATCCCTGAACTGTGTAAAACCGGTTAAGCACCTGGTTTGGGCATCTCTTGCCATATAATTCATAAAGAGGATATAGAAACTCCTTTGATAGCAACGGTAAATTTTTAAAACTCAGAGAAAACTAAAGATGGGAGAGAAGGAAAATGTGGCTCTTTGGGAGGTGCTGCATTGCAGGGAACCAGAGTGCTGCTGTGCAAGAGTTTCTTTGCTTAATTGAGTAAAAGAAGTTGAAAGGTTTGTGCATGTTCTCGCTATTTTATATTTAACTTCTTGTGAAAACTGTAGCCTTTAAATAGGGGGAAGGAAATACCAAAGAAGCTAAAACCCCAGTCTCTATGCTCATTTTATTTTGGAACATCATGAGTAAAGGAACTTCTCTATTTTGCAGAAATGTGGCTTTGTCATTTATGTGATCTACTTAAAATGCTAAATATTCTAACCTCTTCTGTGCCTAAGGAAGATACTTGCTGTATGTGGTAACTTACCTCTGAAGGTTAGCCTTAATTTTGTCAAGAGTGCCTTGTTCTAAATAAAGGTCAGAAGGTGGTTAGTGTCCTCCCTCCGATCAAATGTCTGCAGGAAGACGTGGGAAATGTCTCTCTGAGGTTTGGTCTTTGTGGGTTTTTGTACAAAAACACACAACAACCTGGCAAGGGGGGATATGTAAGTTTACAAGAAACCTGTTCAAGAAAGTATTTCCTGTATGTTTTGAGCCAGAGAGGTAACTTGAAGATGCAGTCTCCTGCCTGAGCACATCCAACAGCCTCTGTGAGGCACTACCTTTGACAGCGGTTCAAGGATAGGCTTGCAATAGGCTCCTTCAGCGTGCCAGTGCACACATGCCTTGGTAGCTTTCAGGGTTGTGCAGGCTTTCTCCCCGTGTTGTGTAGCTTGGCTTAGATAGTATCTGGCTGTAGCTCTAGTTCTGTGAATGATTTTTGCCTTGTAGTGCTCCTCTGCGTTATGGATCATGCATGTATTAGTCTGCCCGTGCCAGACAGCAGGATTGTTGCAGAGATTTTGATTTTATTTCATTCCCTCAGCTAGGCAGCGTGTTGAACATGTTCTTCATTTTGGCTAAAATTAAACCTTCTCCCCACCCCGAGTTGCTCTCCCACCCTTGGACTTCCATGACGTGAAGCATGAGAGACACGCACAGGACACCATAGGTTGGCATGATGTTTCAATTAACTATTAAATTCTTGAGCCTAGGATATGACCTAATTAAGCTTGAAGAGCATGCTTGCCCCAGGTGAACAGAAGGCCTGCCTGAACAAGCACTGGGGCTCCGAGCAAAAATTACTCCATATCAAAGAAGAAACTTTGAGTGCTGCAGATCTAAGTGGCAGCCTGTGGATGTGGCTGTGGCCCTGCCAGCTGTTAGCAGGTTAAAGCTGTTAGAATCTGCTGCTTGGCAATGGTGTGGGTGCGGCAGGGCTCATCAGGGCTGTCCCCTGCCCCTTCCACAGAGCGTTTCAGGAAAGCAAGTGAGGAGCCGCTTTGAGCTTGCAATGCCACTTGCTTGGCAGAGGATCACGAGGAAGTTCCGAGTGCTATCCAGGAGCAGGATTTTTGGAATAGTCCCCGTACCATCCTTCATACTGACAACAGCTGGTCATTGTAGGCATGATGGGTGTCTGGGGTCCCTGGCACCAGACCCCCCAGCCTTTCCCGTTGCTACCTTGGTTGGCAGGAAAGTCCACGGACTGTAAATACTATGGAAACTTTCTAAGCTGCTTGATTTTCTTTTTAATTATTATTTCATATTTTATTTCTGATGTCACTGGCATGCATCTCTGACTTGCTGAAATGCCCGTGGACCTCAAATGCTGGTTGATTTAATGGAAATTTAAAAAGCCCTGTGCAACCGGGGCTGTGGAAAGCCAAGAAGCCATGAGATGCCCCAGAAGAGATGTCTGACACTTTGAGCATCAGCTGGCTTACAGCTGTCCTCCAGCACCACATGCTTTATTACCAAGGCTGCCAAAGTTCAGAGAGCTTCCCTGGACAAGGCACCCATCATTTTCTTCTGCTTTTTGTGTTACTTCGTGCTATTTTTTTATGCTTAGAAGAAAGGGCCTTGAAGAGACATCTATGATTTCTGAAAGCATCTCTTGGATATTGGCAGACTATGGAGAAAAATAGACTGTTGTATTTTGCTAATTGGCTCACGCTTGATGAACTGCCTTGATGGCAGGAGTCAAAGTTTGGTGTTTTTGTTGGAAGTACTGCCTGTGATTATGGTGTCTCGTTCTTTCATCTTCACCTATAGCAAAGAAGGTTGAAGCCAGAATATCTGCGCATTGTTTCAGGATTGAAATGGCACTTCTGGGTGACGTTTAGGGTGCGAAGCGCGGGGAACCTTGGCACACACTGTCTATGGGTGCAGCTTCACTGCCCCCTCAAGTACTTAATTAGTCAGAGATGGTGAACTTTAATAGGGTTCTTGACAGAGATTTCCAAGAAGCCAGCATGCGGGGTCTCTGCCTGTGTCTGTTGTTGTTATTCCAATTTCTGCTTGTAATTGGTAATTAAACAACTCTCATCAATACCATCAGTTAACATGAGGAGCTGAGAGATGGTGTAAAACGTTTTGTCACGTGAAACCCTGGTATGGTAGCATGCATGGGAAGCAAAGCAAAAATTAGGAGAGATTAACAGTTGGGGTACTTGGAGGTGCAGCAATTTGGCAGAATTTTCATGTAAGTAATCACTTGAGAAGGGAATGTGAATTGGCACAAGGCAGGTGCCCACTGGCTAGCCTGGCTGGCTCGGGTGGGTTTTTGAGCACAGACCTTTGCTTATCCGTTGTCATCGAGGAGCGTATCGATGTGCTCTGCGGCACTGGAGCAGCATTGGCATTTCTCTAGACAGGAATAACTTGGGTGAAGTGAAATTTTAAGTTGTTTCAGAGCCCTAACGTTGCTTCTCTGATTTTACTGCAGTTTAATTGACCGTGCTGCTGTTGCCGTCAGTCGTTGTCCTGGTTGACATGCACAAAATCAGAAAACCTGTGGCTTGGTATAGTCTGTGTCACACAAAAGCAAATGTTTAGTATTTGATACAATATTAAGATATATAAATATCTATTCAAATGTGCCATACAGTAAGCACACAAAAGTGCACTTGTGGCAGAGGCCAAACCCAAGTGGAAAGCTAGGTTGATAGTACTGCACTGGATTATTTCTTATTAATGTCCTCCATAGTTAACTAACATCTGCTAACTATTTTGGAAACTTAATTATATTTCCTAAGCAATGAATGCTTCAAAGGGATCACTTCTAGTGGACAAAAATAACTCAGTAGTGTACAGTACTGAAGAGCAAAATGACAATAACATTTCGGAAACATAAATACTTCTTGGTTTTAAGTTAAACTCCATTTCTGTGGTTATGGCTGGGAACTCCACAGAGAAGCATGAGCCTAATTCAGTGGCATTCAGTAGATCTCTGTAGCGTTGGTTGCAGTGGGAATGATCTGGATTTAGTGCAGGCTTTTGCAAGAATGAGGTGGAGAAGTCACTTCAAAAAGTTCCTGAGCGAGGATAAATTGATGTGGTGTCACTGTCCCCTACTCTCCCCACCTCCTTTGATAGCAGAAGACCCTTGGGCAGTGCTGTGCTTCAGCCTGACTAACCTAATTAAGACAGCTTATGTATAAGACGTGGCATGAGTCTGAGGGCTCCTTGTGATGCCACCATAGGCTAGGGCTAGTGTAGGATGCTTGAGATGGAAGAAAAGGTTAATGCCTCCAGACAAGGTGGTTGTGTCTGCTCAGCTTAAGTGACTTGTGGTGGTCCAAAAATAGCGGTGTCACCAGGTCGCAGCAGAAGTGGTGGTTGGCTTCAGCATATCCCCTCTGCATCCTTGGAGGGGCTGTCATTCATGGCAGTGGTAGCTTTACATTCACCAGAACAAAAACCAAGGCAGGAGAGTCCAGAACAGCTTTTCTTGATAGTTTCTGTTTGTGGCAAAACACTTCCAACAATTAATATGGAATATTACAGTAAATTTGGCTAAATACGTATCTGGAGGTATATATGCCTTTGTCCTCTGGCTGGGGGTGGGAAATGCAACAACAGGAGAACTGGATTTATGGGTATCACCTACAGAACATTGTCCACTCAGGGACAAGCCTTTCTGTGACTAGTGATGACTTTAAATGAGGTGAAAACTGACTAACAATGTTGGCTAGGGAGGCAGCTATTCTGTAAGGTGCAGGATGGGCTCCCTGGATTGCTAGCTCTGGGGACCTGGGTGAGGAAACTCTCGGCAGCTGCTTTTGTATAGAGAATAGTGTGATCTGCAGATGGAGGCTTTTGCTGGTATCTTAAGCTTCAGAAAAACAAATATTCCCTCAAAATAACATTAAAAAAAATAAACTTCCGCTTCTTCCTGTTTTTATAGCTTGCTTATTTCCTCAGTGTCATGGTTTTGTCTCCAGTACTGTAGATTATTAATCTTCAGAGGATCAGGACCTTCATAGAAGTATTTCCTGTACATGTTTATCTGTCTCTTTAGCAAATTAGTATCTACTTGTTCTCTTCTGAATTTTTCTGCAAATAATAGGAAACTCTCCCTCAGTAATAAGGCTTTTTGCTAGAAAAAATAGCTAGATGAATTGCTGCCAGGGGTTAAAGTACCTTTTGTATGACTTGGTTGATGGCATCCTTTAGGATATCTGCAAGTAGCCCCAAATTCCAGAGGTCACTGTCTTTATGTTGGTTTTGGCAAAGCATTGCTTTAGCTAAACTTCATTTATTTGGTTCTAAGTGCATCTGCAGGTCTCCAGTTTAAGTTACCTAGATTTCTGAAGAGAGATGCTGCCACATCTAGAGCTTGTTTCAAGACAGTCATGGTTTTCCACCTAATTTATTAGCAAGGTGAGTGTTGGCTGTGAGTCAGCAGACAACTGCCTGACTTCTACACCTAGCTCTTGCTTTGCCTTGTTACAGAATCACAGACTGATTTGGGTTGGAAGGGACCTGAAAAGTCATCTAGTCCCACCCCCCTTCCATGGGCAGGGACACCTCTCACTAGCCCAGGTTGCTTAAAGCCCAGTCCAGCCTGGCCTTGAACACTGCCAGAGATGGGGCAGCCACAGCTTCTCTGTGCAGCCTGTGCCAGGGCCTCACTGCCCTCACAGGGCAGAACTTCTTCCTTATATCTAATGTAAAACTACTCTCCCTCATAACAGGATGGAGGCAATCTTTTCAGCCACTACACTGCTAACTCTTGTTACTTTAAGGTAATCTCAGCTCAGGTTTTAAATACATGAATTAAATATGTTCATTTAAATATATTAGTCCTAAAACATGCATGCATGCGCGAGGTGGATGGGGCTTCAACTCCCAAGCTCTCCATGGACTTGTTAGAGCTCAGATGCATCTGGTCAGGCTGAGGCAAGGATAGGATTTCTCCCTTCTACCTCCGAACCGGTGGTATGCATCATTCACACATCTCCAAGGGACAGCAGTGGACTGGGACAAGCAGCTGGCTTTTCCCTTTGGTGTTCTGTTTTGGATGGAGCTGACATTGACTCCGTCACTGAATCCACTGAAGCTGGGTCTGTTGTACCACCTATAACTGAACACCTGTGCTGGCACCGCCTTGGGTTTTTATATGCTGGCTGTATCAATATCTCCATTGCATCAGTGTCTTTACCATGTTGGTGAAGCTCCTCCAGGGCTGTCCCTTGGATTGGGCTCCTGCCTCGGGTGCTAACATTAATAAAGAGGCGTCCTGGGCAGAGAAGCAGCTTGTGGGACTTTCAAGGAACAACTTTTTGAATGCCCCGTGGCCCCACCTTGCAAACAGTGCTTGATCAGACTTAGAAAGGCTTGGGGTTTGTGTTTTAGTTTTGGTTGGAGTTTTTTGCAGTCAACTTGACAACTTGTGATGTCCCATCATGGTGTGAGTTATTCAGCGAAGCTCGTATTCAACTTTCTTTTGAGCAATGTGTGCATTATTTCTCTCCTTTCACATGCTACAGCACCATCACTGTTTTCTCTGAATATTAATTTCCAGTGGACAACGTGGCCTTGCAGGACAGTCTTGACACATTGTGCTTCCACCACCGTCTTGCCTGGGAACCAAAACATCCCTCTGGAATGCTGGGCACAGAGCTACCCATCCATTGCATGCTTGTAGTGGAGACCTGTCTACAGACCAAGGCTCTTCCTAAAATTTCTCCTGCTGCAAGATATTAGTGGACATAGTGGCAGAGGCAGGTAAATCCAAAGCAAGGAAGCCAGAGACTCATAACTTCATGAAAGCACCATAAGGAAAAAGAAAACCAAGTTCATAGCTGTGGCATCGACGGATAAGCATGCACCTCCTGTTGATTGTGTGTCCTTGCTAAACAGGAATTAAACCCCTAGTTAAATCTGAGGTTTAAGGGGAGGAAAAAATAAGGCATTTTGGATTGTGATAAACACTTGTGGTTCCATTATCTGCTGAACAGTCCTGGAGTGGTTGTCACACAGCTTGAGACAGTGAAAAACAAGTGGGAAGTTTGGAAAAAAAAAATAAGGTTGTATCTCCTTCCTCCCTCCTAGACATTACCTTAAAAATTTACTGGAGGTGGGTAGTGCATGGTATAGGCTGAGCTTTGCTCAGAGATAAAAGGTAAATGCTTTCTTACAGATCTGCAGCAAGAAGATGATGTCGCTCTTCAGCGTTCAGCTTTTTTATGTTTTTAATCAGTGTATTGTGGCCTGTTAAATGACTAGACTTGCATAAGCTGTTCCAGGTGTTTTCTAAGCTTAACTTTTTTTTGGTCTTGTGGGGGCACTGATGTTATGGTGTTCCCTGGCAAACCCAGATGATCTGAGATTGCTGATACTGAATGCTCCAAAAACCCTGACAGGAATGGGATGAGAAGCTCCTTCGCTGTCTTTGCTGCCAAAAGGAAAGGTCATCGGAGGCTTCAGTCACCTTCAGGCATGCTAGTTGGATTCTGGCTGTCCTGAGGCAGATGTACGCAAAAATTCACTTTGGAAGGAAATAGTATGAAACCATGAAAGTGAAGCATGTTGAACAACTTATTGTTACCCAGCAAAACGAGAATATCAGATGACCACAAGGTAATCCCCCACGATTGACTCCTCTGCCCTACGCCAGCAGAATAGCTCTTGCCAGTGGTATATTCAGTAGGCACTTCACGCTGCCGTATCTCCTAGCATTCAAAAGATCTGCCTGTTGAAACGGAGCGCAGGAAGTACAAGCTGCTAAATGCGAGTGACACTTGTGACCGGGTGAAGGATGATGGTAGGAAGAGAGCACGCAACTGCCTGCAGCTTGAGGAAACGCTTGTTTGTTTGTGCTTCTTCCAAAGCCCTTCTGCTTCGCAAGGGAAGCAGCGGCCGAGATGTAAACAGGAAAGGTGGCTGCAGGGAGGCTGAAGTCGAGGTTGGGAGATGCGCACTGTTGGTGACAGGAAAGCAAAGTTGCTGGTAAGGAATCTCCAGTTGCTGTAGGATTGGAGTAATCTGAAAGCTGTGCTTTCTGATGTTGTCAGGAAAGTTAATGCTAGGGAAGCCTCTATGCAGGAGGGGAAACCTGCCCTGTATTGTTTCTGTGCTGTGAAAGAGGCAGGCTCTGAGGATGGGTACCCTAAATTAACAATAAAATTCCCATGCTACTAAAAACCAAGGCAGTGTCTCATAAGCATTAAATGTCTTCCTTTAAGGCTATAAAGTAGCAGCTTGTTCCCAAGAGCAGTGAGAAAAAACTGGGCAAGGTATGTTTTAAGGGCAAGATAATATTTTACTAAAATGTGGAGGAAAGGCAGAAAGATCTTGAAAATTTGAGCTGGTCCCATCAAGTCAGCCCCTAGCAAAACAGGGAGTTTTAAGAGCGGGTGCAGTCAGCATCCCCTTGAGCCTGTGTGCTTGGAGCTGGCCAACACAGTTCTGTGGAAGCTTTCAGTGGGTTTAGAAATGTAGGTGGATAAAGGTTATCATATCATGGTGCAGTCTGCTGTATCTTGCTGCCTTTGCAGGTGCTTTTAGCATGAAGCATTGAGTCCTGAGTGAGGGCTTTGCTAAAGGCAGTGCCAGCCTTCAGGAGGAGCAGCAAGAGCGGTTTGAAGCTAAAGAAGAAACTGGAGAAGACAAAGTGGCTATATGTGGTCAGGTGTATCTATAGTTAGGCTGGGAGTATTTGCATAGGAAAAAAGTTTTATCCTGCAGAAGGGGACCACTGGTTGAAAGTTAAAAGAAGATTGAAGCTTTAAAAAACCAATTTTTTTTTCCCTTAGGAATATTGTGGATGTGTTGTCAGTTGAGATGAGTTGTAGATGGACCGGAGTGAAGCGCCTGTTAGATGAGACCATCTTGATTGAAGCTGGAATGAAACAACAGTTTGATTTAGGAGCAGACAGCCAAGTGAAGCTCCTCAACCCATGTTGTGAACAGTTGGTTTTCTCAGGGGCCAGAGGTACGAATCCCTTCGTGGCAGTGATCAGTCTTTGCTCATAGAGGCAAGGAGCTCTTCAGGTGGGTGACTTGAAAGAGGCATTTGAGCTGTCATCTGGTCGGTCCAGGGGATGCGGGTGCAAGGAAAACTCAAATTCAGATGGAAACCACAAAGAGGCAGGATATCAAAAGGACTTCTCCTTTGAGCTAAGTACTTAGGTGTGGAAAAAAGCAGGAGGAAGTTCTCAGGGTTTTACTAGCCTTTTTTTATCAGTTTCTTTATCAAGAAAATCACAGTTCACAGCCTGCCCTGTGATGATTGAGTCAACGTTACATGAGTGCAAAGTACAGGGTTGGATTTCCTGGGGTGTATTACAGCTGTTTGTCCAGGTATCAATTAGGAGCTATGGAGGAAGGGTTTAATTAGAGGAAAAGCAAGCAAGGCTTTTCCGGCACGGAGGATCTTGGTGCATGTCATTTGTGTAACCTCTCTTCTGGTCATGGATGTTTATTTGGAGTCAAGTAAGACGCTCTCGGAGGCTTTCCTTTGATCTATCTGCAGGAAAATTAAATCCACATGGCTTCCATCCAGAACCTTTCTGCATCCTGAATGGAAATACCCATCAGTGCTGGGGTTGGTTTTTGTTGTCGTCCAGATGTGCAGAGGTCCATTCATCTGTGAGAATGACATGTCTGTCCAAGGCCTAAGTTTTAAAACACCCAGAAAATAAAAAGTTGTTGCAAGTTGCCAGTCACCTGAAGATGGACTTCTTAAACTGATGTATAAAGCGTTGCCTTGGTTTACAGAGTTTGAAATGGTGAAGAAATGCTGCTTCCGACTTGCTGTGCTCGTTTAGCATCTCTGTGATTTCTAAGTAGATATTGCCTTTGCTAGGACCTGGGATAGTACTGTATGTAAATATCTGGATGTCTGCAATAGTCCATCTGGGACAGTGGCTCTCAGCCTGGGCCTTGAGCTGCAGAGTGGTTGCTGCCAGGCATGAATGGCAAGGTGTTCCTACCATGCTGGTGGCTTGCAGCTTGCTGGAGCTGACTGGGGAGGAGGGGGTAGGGAGGGATGAATCCTCTTGGTTTTGGATGAGATGATGTCTACAAGAGATTAAATACTGCAGCTTTCCTCCTTCCTTAGTTCTACTGCAGTACTCGAGGTACATTTGCATTGGGAAAGCAACATGCTTAATAACGTCGTGCTTAAACTCTGGCTAAAGTCTGCATTGAGAAATGCACAAGCAGAATTGAGCTGTGCCATAGCCAGAACTTCATGGACCGCTTGTTCCCCAGCAGACTCCTTGACTGCTGAAGCTCTGTTCTGCTGTACTTTCAACAGCACCTCACTTTTGTGCAGCATGGGAGAGCCGTGCTCCAGTTTCATGGAAAACAGGGAAAGTGTGGTAGTGGTACATTGAGAGGCATGTTTCAGTCCTCCAGAATATTCACCAAGCACATGACAAAAAGTCGCTTCTAAGGATCGGCTTTTCTGCTCTTTCTCCTATTTCTGCTGCACTTCCACCTCTTCCCCACAACATGACTGGAAGAATCACTGCATTCCAGAAGACTTTGTGGGCAGCGATGACAGCGTGAATGAAAGGGGTCTCTGAAGTGTTGGACCAAAGAGGCTGCGCTTCACCTGTCCATGAAGTCTTTTGTTTGTAGATGCAAACAATATCAGAGAAAAACACCCTTCTTTACCCCTCGCAAAGCACAGTGAGCAATGTTTAGGCAATATTGCTACAGCAAATCTTGAATAACACGCCTCAGGTAGGTTGCCTGGTGTTCCCAGACAATGAGGTGTTACAGATTTCAGTGCTTGCTGTACAGAACTGGGGCTGCAGGTAGCTGGAAGCCTGTGCTGTGCCAAAGTTATGTGCTGAAGCATCTTTTGCCTCATTCACCAGATATCAGGGCTTGGTCCTGTGTGCTGCACCAATGTCGTCCTGCAGATGCTCAGCCTGTTAATGAGACCGGCATTGATGAGGTGACTGAATTTGATTCTCCTAATCACAATTGTTCCAGCAGCTACAGTAAAAACCGTCTCCTTTTGCTCCAGCCACAGTCTCAGCTCTTTGAACCGTGCTTGTAGTTGTCCGGCAAGCAGTGGAAAGCAGTGGAAAGCTGCCTTCTTGGCTCTCCAGTCTCAATGTTTACTTTACATTTCTAAGAGCAAAGCCCTGTAGTAACGTGCATCCCACTTGGAAACTGGGGAAATGTTCACGTATTAGAGCGGCTCTAATCCCTGCAAGGAAATGTACACAGGCTTTGGAGGATATGCACCAAGCTGGTAGGGATGGGTGTGCTGTGAACACAGAAGTATTTGTGGGGAAAAAATAGTAATTAAAAAAAAAAAAGCAGCCCAGCAGCACCAGCAACCCCAGAGCTGAGTTTTATTAGCTTAGCCTTAAGTCTAAAGAATGTTTGCAAAAGCAGAAACCCAACTAGTGATTCAGTTGAAGCTCACGACTATCCAGTGACTTGATAACTGCATCCTTTGGGAGAGAACGCTTGAGAGAGGCTTGAAGCCGGCTCAGTTGCTGGTGTTTGTTCTTCCTTACTTACAGAAGAACTTTTCGGTGTGGATGGAAGGCCAGGGCTTTATTTGCATCTGTATGGATTGAGCTTTCTGCAACCAATAGCTCTTCTGTGCCCTGCATTTTCACCAGCCCCAGATGCCAGCACACAGGTGACTTTGCAGAAAATACCCACCCAAGTAGTGTCTCGACCCAACCATATGAGCCCAGAGCTACCCCACAGCACCCACCAAAATGTGTACGTGTTATGGTGTGATGGCTTTTCCGTGTAAACTCCCCTTTTAATGTGCATACCCTTACCTGGGTGCTTAGTGCCCATCTCACCCTGAGTTGTCCTTTGAGTTTCAAAGAGTATCGCTGGTGGCCTGGGCTGTGGAGCAGGGAGAAGGCGAGGAAACAGGGCAGCTTTGGGGACACGTAACCACTCAGATTATTTCAAAAACAGGATTACAACATGGTTTATTCAAAGATGGTTTTGTCTTACTCTGGGAGGCTAATTTCATCTTCATCCGTCCCTCGGGAGAAAAACTTTAGAAACTTTAGGACTTGGAGGGGGGAAAAAAAAAGGGCTGGGCATCTTTATTTGATTTCTCTGGCTGCTGATGCTTTGGACTTGTGCTCTGACTTCTTGCTGGAGACAGCTGAGGACAGAGCTGATGGACACCGTGTTAAACATTTGAGGGATAAAGCAGTGCTGCTGTGGTGCTTGAAGAGGAAAGTGAGGCAACAAATCCTGGTACCATCTGGATAGGAGGAGTGGGGGTGTACAAGTAAAATTTGGTCTTAAATACTTCTTTTAGTTACTTGGATAGCATGATGCTCTATCTGGCTAATGAGTTACGCAGTGCTCACACGTGCACTTCTACCAAAGCAGGGTACCCTTTGCCCAGGAAATTAAGGACCTTTTGTCTGTTGAACGTTGAAATCTGGTAAATGAAGCTGTCACTTGATCCCCTGTAACACATTTCAAATGCTGCCTATTGCCTTCAGCGTGGCTTTGGACTGCAGCTCAACTCAGTTGTCATGACAAAAATGCAGCCACGCTGCAAGTAGGTGCCTGCAGCTGTACCTGCACGCGTGCTTGCTGGATGCTGGAGAGAAGCAGTGAAGAAAAGCTGCTGCCCTGGTGACTCGGGATATCCTTGGCACCCTCTGTCAGCCTGGTGCCTGCAAACTGTGACTGGATTCAAGCCTCACTGGTCTTGAACCATGCAAACACAGAGCTCAAACCCTATGTTTTCAAGTGTGTGTGTGACTTTTACGGCTGTAAAATGAGGATGTAGCTTCCTAAAGGATGCTTTCCAGACATCATCACCTCAGTCACTGTTCTCCATCCTGGGAAAAAGGGATTTTTTTGCCCCAAGTCAAGGGTAAAACAGTTTGGATTGAAGTAAGGCAGAAGCAGCTAAGCCTGGAAACACTGAAATTAGCTTTCTTCCCAACTCCTGCCTAATAATCTTCAGCGTAGATTAGTTCAGAAAACAGGCAAGTGTTTTTAGAAGCTGCATTCAGAGCTCCAGTGTCACAATTTTTATTCTTCTTGTCGGTGCCGAGGCAGTTCTTGAGCAACATTTCTGCTTTAAAAATAAAAATGAGAGGGCATTTAGGGATGATCGTGAGCTCTGAGCGGGGGGGACAGACTGGCAGAGAGGGGAGTTAAAGCAGTTCTGAAAGTTTTTGAGCAGCAAGGGGGGGAGTGCTTGAGACCAGCCGCCAAAAACAAAGCTTGTGAGTAGGGATGTGGCTGCACTGGCGCTTGGGCTCCCTGTAGTGGTATGGTATATAGGGACCTATAGCTGATACTTATACATACAGACTTGTTGCAAGCTGGAAGTAAAGTCCTGGTTGAAAGCTGTGCTGGAGGCAGGCACATCGGGAGGCCAAGTGCTTCCCTGAAGCCTGTTGAGCTGTTTGGACCCTTGGTCCTAGCGCTGCGTTAGCAGCTTTTGGGTAATAAAGTGCAGCCAGGGTTACCGGAGGAGATGACTCCTGCTTTCAACTTTGGACCTGTTTGCAGTCCTGGGTGAGTGGGTGACGCGCCCGGCAGTCTGGTGCAACCTCTCAGCAGCGTGTTTGCTCCAGCAGCCGCTGCTGAACACCCCCCTTATTAGTTTATGGTGGTTGTATTGTAATAATTTTTATTTCCCCACCACCCCCAGCCTATAACCGGGGTGGGGAAGCAAAGATCTTTGGTCGGTGCGTGCGCTTGTGCTCTCTGAGCCCGGGAGGATGTTGCGAATGAGTAATGGTCCGGCCGGGGCTGTAATATGCAGAATACCTCTGGGATGACTCACCCAGCACAATGCAGCACATCCCTCAAGGAGACTGAATCACGCACGGAGGGGGGAAGCTGAAGCTGCTCGCTGGGCAGCAGCCAGCTGGGACGCGGGGCAGCCAACGCCGGCGGGTCGGGGAGGCTGGCGGTGGCAATGATGGTAAAACGGGGCGATCGGGGTGTAAGATGTAGAGGAAATGGAATCCCCCAGCAGGTAAGCGCTGGTGCTCTTGCTCTGTATAATATCTTATTTTTATTTTACTTACTCTTTTGTTGGTTTGGTTTTTTATTTCCTCCACCTCCCCCGCCTGCCCGCACAGCCCTTCTGAATCTTTTCTACATCAGCGTGTAGTTCCTCGGTGGGTCTGGATGGCGCCTTCTGTGAAACACAGGCTTTCTTTTAATCTTACGTGGAGGTTTTTTGCAGAAGTAATGGTTTGACATGCACCCTGTCTTAAATACCGAGGAGAAAATAGATGCTGCCTGGGAAGCTGCATCCTTTGATGGCCGTCTCCATGGATGCTTATTGGGGCTGGGGGGTTAAGGAAGGTGGAAGGCAAAATCAGCGTGCATATTTGTTTTAATGTAGTTAAGTCTTGTTTTATTGGGTTTTTTTAGAAATGTATTTACCTAGAAACAGAAGAAAACCCCTTTAGATGTAGACAACAGTTTCCTGCTTACTCCCTGCCCCCTTTTGTGATATAGATTCAGCTGGAATTGAGTCACAGCATTAATTTTCTTTATATTTTTCAAAACACAGGCCACCCTTTGTAGCTGTACCGTGTGTGTCAAGGAGGATGTTTACAGGGGATAAATATAGTTGTATTCTTCACCCGTCAAGATGGAGGAGAGGAGGGGGGAAAATGCAAATTGCTTAGGGTGAGCAATTTCCGTGGGGGGTTTTTTCGGTGTAAAGTTTGAATTTTTTGGAAATGCTCTGTGTATGCATGTGTGCATACATCATTATTGCTGTGTGCCAGAGTTACCATTGATTCTGTAGCTGAAGATAAGCACGCCTTGTGTTATGCTCTATCGCGCTATATATAATACGGCTGCACGTATAATATATATATTGTATATATATAATATGGCACTTCATCTACAAAATGTGGGACTTAATCTGCACAATTATATGTGACTTACGGGATGCCTCGTCTGGCTGGTGCGTTTGGCAGCATCGTGAGCACCACAGCGGTTTATGGTGTGACAGCAGGAACTCATTGGATGGGGAAGAGGGTCATGTGGGAACCCCAGCGTCTGGTGAATTGAAAGATTTCTCCATTGCATTCCTCCCTAATATTTGGCAAGTGGTATCAAATCTCCACTTTCCTTTCACGAAATCAGGAGGGTGGTAAAACTTCCCAAGCTGAAATACAGTCACTTTACTTATTTGTTGTATTCTTGTTTTTCCTAGTGCCACCTTTCTTTAGCAACGGTAACGGGGTGTTTACGGTCAGAGAAAAATTAGGAAGTTGGTTGTGCCTTTTTTTCAGGAAGGGGGGAAAAAAAAAATCAATTCAGGATGCAGATCTCATACAACTACCTGTTTGGCGAAGCTTTTATGTGCTTTTTGCTTATCTTGCATGTGATATAAAACAAATACCATCTGTCATGCAAGAACAACTTTATTTCTCATTACTGTAAATGATAATACTAATTAGCTTTCCTTGAAATCTGTTAATATTTTGTAGCCTTGCACGAAAATAGGAAGTCTTGAGTGTGTAACTGCCGCCTGTACTGCACAGTGGCTTCAGGAGCTGCAGGATAAGTTAGTTAGATGTTATCTTATTAAACTGGGTTTGGGTTGGGTTTTTTTGTTTGTTTTGCTGCTTCTTACAACTTTCCAAGACATACTGTCTTGTTCAACTATAATGATTTATTGATCCATTAAAAACTTTGAAGAAAAGTAAGGGGTTTTTAGGGGTGGGGGTGGTGCTGTGCTTTTGTTGGTTTGGGGTTTGGTGGGGGTTTTTTCTTATATTAAATAAACCCCAAACCATTACTTTGCAATCACGGACAAAGCCACTGTGCAGAGCTGCGAGGAGGCTGATCCCAAGGCAGTTCAGTTCTCCAGTGAGATAGAGAGGTTTGCTGTGATTTTTTTTTTTTTAAAAGAGGTTTCATTAAAAGTTTTGTCGTTAGCATGTATCCCAGTGGTGCTGTGGCTGTCTTTTTAGGGAGGGGGAAAAAAAGTAGTAACTTGTGGGGGTATTTTTGTAGCACCTCTTGCTGTGGGTTTTGAACAATGTGTTACACAAATGCTTCAGTACAATCGTGAGTAGTAAATTAATCTGGTTCTGATGCATGTAGACTTTCACTTCAGTGTAGTTTGAGTAGTAAGCTAGATTCTGGGGATAGCCTCAAAACTGTGGATTGCAGCTTGCCCATCAGCATGTACACAGGCCTGCTTTTTTCCCCCTAAAAATCATCTTTCCAGTTCACAGTGCACATATACGGCACTCTGGGGGGATTGCTGGGCAAGCCTGGTGCTGGAGAAGAGGTTTCACTGGCCAAAACCCCATTTGTCCCATGCAGGGCTGAACCACACAGCCCTGTGTCTGTGCGAATAGCAGCCAGAGCCCACTGGATCCCTAAAGATCACCCCCAGATGGCAAGGAATGAGAGCCCCGTCTGCAGCAGAGGATTGCTCTTGTCCCTTGGTTTGGTGGATCCAAATCAGCTGGGATGTTGTACTGTAAAAGTGCACCGTGAGTTACTCTCATGGTGGCAGCTGATGCTTGTGTCTGTGTGATTTTTAAAAAAATAAAAATCCTAGTATTAACATATGTGAAAAATATCTCTAAATATATACAAAACAATTTTTCATCGTATGTCCTGGAAGTATCAGAAATATTTATGGGATTATGAAATCACATTTGAGTAAGTAGAATAGAGCTGTTTCTCATAAAACTCAGCTTTAGATGTTTAACAAACATTTTGGTGAAAGGGTTTCTTTGTTCATGGTTGCCTCAGCGTTTAAGGGAGATGTGGAGGCGGGTGGCTGGATTGTTGCAGGTGTCTTGGGTTTTTTTTGAGAAGTCCTTTTCCTTCTGAAAAAAACAAAACAAAACTGCTGTTAATCTTTCTTTGGGAAGGTTTTCAGATGGGCTGCAGCGCTGGAAGCAAACCCAGGCTTGCTGGGCACTGGTCGTGATCCGGCCTGTCTTTATTCTGCCTTTGGGGCCACCCTAGACTCAGAAAGGCATTAAGGAATGAAAAATAAAGTCAAAAGGTGCTACTCTGGGTTTGCTCCAGCCCATTAGAGCTGTGGTGCGGGTGTGAAGCCATGTGTCATATAGGAAGACAAGTTTTTGAGGGTCAAAAGCGCTTGAGCATCCCTGTCACATACAGACTCCTCATAGTCCATAGGAATGATCATCCTTCTGGGCTGGGTTTGTTTTGCTGGTCATGACAAGGTTTTGGGCAGGAAAATCCTCAGCAGTGAATAACCTTTGTGTAAAACTACCCCTCTGGGGTTTTTCATGGGATGCGCAGGTAGGACTGTGCATCTCTTCTAACTTTCCAAATCTTACATCAGTGCTTCCTTTGGGGCAGGGTTTTCCTCTTCCACCATCCATGTTGCTGCAGCTAATCGTGTTCTTGGTGTTAATACTACATTTTTTCCTCCTGTGTTGTGTGTGTGTGGCATGGTCAGTGCATGAGCTGAACTCATGCTGCCGCACTCAGTTCGGTAGCCAGATGTGAACTGGGGAGTTGGAAGAAGAAACTCCTCTCTGTTTTCGGAAGGAAGCTGGCAGGAAATACTAAATGCCAACAAAGTTTTCTCATTTTGTTGAGACGGAGAGAAATGTCCTAGAATTGACTTGTAAGGTTGATACTGGTTTAACATGTAGTGCCCCTGGACCAGCACGTTGCAAGACTAGTCCAGCATCTCTGGAGTGAAGCATGTGGAGATTGAAGTGCCTTGTCCTTACTCTGACCTGGGTGAAAAAGCAGAATTTCCCAGATGCCTTTTTATTCTGGCAATATTGAATTTAAAAGACAAAAAAACCCCAGAAAAATACAGGTTGCAAATTTGTTGTACTAGAGATGGGTTACAGATAGGGTGGTTCTGTGTTCCTGGTGCAATGCAGAGGTGAAGGTAAAGAAGACTTTCAGGTAGTTCTTCATGGTTTTCTCCTGGTTCCATTTCAGCGTTGGATCTGACTGGAGGACTGCACATGGCTTGGGTTTTTTCTTGCTGATATTTAATGAAGAAGCTTCAAACATGCTGGAAGGCTAGACGGTATCAAAATATCAACTTTGTCATGGCTTCATATGCTAAGAAGTTTTCTTTTGACAAAGGGTGAACTTGAGGTTTTGAATAAGGAAATGTTGGCAGGTATTTCAACCCTTGCTAGAAGGTTCGTGAACCAAGCATCTGATCAAGAAAGCGGGACACCATAAATAGCAGTTTTTCATGATTTCCATCAAAACGTCGCTGCTTTTCTGCCTGCGGGCTGAACTCCAAGGAGGATCTTAGCAATGCAGTTTCCAGTGATGACCTGGGCAGGATGGGATGGCTTAAACTCTGGCTGTCGGGAGTTGCTGGGGCAAGAACAGAGGGCAAAGTAGAAGCACCGTGAAATACATCCAGCCCAGTCAAGGTCAGGCTGTGCCCCAGTAATCACTAAGTTAAATTTGCATGCATCTGTGTAGCTTGTTACGTTTAAGCGCACGGCATCTGCAGTTCAGTTGAGCTGATTGGTCCAACCTCTGCCATGTTCCTGCTGTCCTTTTGGCTCGTCCCTGGCATCTGGGAAGGCAGATGTGTTACAGACAGCAGTCTGTGATTTTGAAAACCATTATATGCAGTTACCTCTCTGTCCGAGGCCTGGATCTCTCCTGGCCTTGTGAGCTGGGAAGCTGAGAAGGGAGGGAAGCATGGAATTGCTGTGTGGCTGTTAGTGTGGAGGTTTACACATTTGTGTTGTGGTCAGTTAGCCTGGCTATAGGAAAATATATTACTGAGTGATGGAAGGTGTGATTTAGATGCTAAATGTGACTCAAAGGAAAGTACAAAGTATAATGGGTTGGACTATTTCCCTCCCCTACCCCCAAGTTTTTTAGACATCTCCAATGGTATTTACAGATGCTGTGTTGAAGGAAAGAGGGAAAGAAGACCGTCCAGTGGAAGGGAGCTGCTTGCCTTTTTCAGAGGCACTGGCAACATTAGACCCCTAACTAGCAGAGGAATTATGTGCCATTTAGTCCTGGGTCTGAGCTTCTCCCCATTTCCCTCCCCGCATTGGTTTTGCTGCAATGCAATCACCCTAAGTGCCAGCCCTGGATGGTGTTGGCTGTGGTTAATTCGGCTGGTGCATGCTGGAGGAAGGGGCTTTTTTTTTAATACATACCTCAAGCATTGCCGTTCTCCTGGGCACAGATGCTTCATAGAAGTTAAGCAGTATACCCGTGGCTCAGTTGCTCAGTTACTTTGAAGGAAGGGAAAGATCCTGACACCCTTCAGCACAGCGATTACACATGCACTCCTCTTTTTTCTTTTTTTTTTTTATATACTTTTTTTTTATAGATAATACGCACACCCACGAGCTATGATTTTTAAAGGGCTCTCTTTCCCTTCCAATAAAAACAGCACGTGGCTCCCTGCGCCACCTTTACTCCCCGGGTTCACCATGGTTTTGTGCTGAGGGTGGGGCGGGCGCGCACCCTGAAGCAGCCCTGCAACACGCTGGCTGGCTGCCATGCAGCTGGCTAATCCCCGCAGATACTTTCTTCCCAAGCTTTTAAGGCTGCTGAAGACAAATCTGTAGGGTTAAGATAGCAAAGTATTCCATTTAAGAGCGTAATTAAGAATAGTTTGCATGAAACGCAGGAGCGCCTAGGCCATAAACCCGACAATTAGAGCGGTCTTAAAAGTTTAAGAAGCCAATAAAAGAAAGGGGAGCTCAGGCTGTTGCTGCTCCAGGTTGCCCTTTTTTTTTTTTTTTTTTAAAGCTCTTTCATTTTTCAGGCTAGGAAAGCCTGGCGTTATCTAACGATAGCGGGACAAATATTTTCACGTACCTCATTAACTGTTTGTCCGGAAGAGCCAAGCTACAGCAGCTGCCCTGCTGGAAGTGCCGGTGGGCGGCTTGAACGCCGTGGTCTCGCTGCTTCGGTGCGCCGAGGTTTCAGCACTGGACGTGTGCCTGGGGTTTGCAGATCCCGCCGGAGGGTTTGGAGTGCTTGCAACAGGGCCAGAGCTTCGGTGCAGTCGTGTAAAACTGAATAGCAAAGAAAAGAAACAGCTTTTATTCTAAGGAAGCAAGGGCCTTATATGGGCCTGAAATATTTGAGTACCTCCCAAGTATTTATCAACACTGGCATGAAGGGAAGAAGCATTGCCTATTCTAGGCTTGCGCGTAGAAACGGGAGGCGAGAGTTTGACATATAAAACTGAAGGAAGCGGGAATTCGGGTGGGTTCTGAGTCCGAATCCAGTGACACACCCAAGGTGTCAAGTCTGAAGAAGCCTTCAACACCTTTTTTCTTTCTCGTCTTTGTGGGTTGGTTGGTGTATTTTCTTTCCTAAGTCCTTTGGTGTAGGTTGCATGTTGGAGTGGGGATGGGGACATCACCAGTGACTTTTGATGGTATAGGACAATGTGTGAAGGGATTATATTAACAGAGACAGAGCCCTGCTTACCTTGCCAAAGGTGAAGCCTTCTGCTCGACAAGGTCCTCATCTAATAGGAGAGTGGAGGTCGTCTTGCTGCGGTAGGGGAACGGAAACGAGCTTTTCTGGCTTGGTATATTTCAGGAGGTAGCTCTTCAGGTTGAGAGGGGTGCAGTTTATATGGTGTTCTCTTGGGTATTTGGGGGTGACAGACAAATGTGGTGAGTAATGAGGAAAGGAGAAAAACATTAACATCTTTCCCTTTGTGTTTGGGTTCCTTTAAGCTCGTCCTCCACCACATCTTCTTGAAAAGACAATAAATTATTCCCCACCATCAGTCTGTCCACTTTCCATTAAAGCAAATTACCAGATTGCTCTGCTTGGGTCAAAAACCTGCTATTCTAGCTTGTTTCCTCACCCTCTTGACTGCCAATCCCTGACCCTCTGACATCAGAAGGGAATCTCAGATGTAGGCAGATGCCAGCTGCAAAGCCTGGTCTAAAACCTGTCTCGGTTCTTGTTGGTCTCCAAGACCCTGACTAAGTGCGTGAGGCATCCCAAGGTAAAGATGCTGACCTCCAAAATAATAAAAGCCACTCAAAAGCAGAACCAGCATTTTTTGTTAATGAAGCACCCATCTTTTCCCCTCATAGTCGTGACTTGTGGACACGCCGCTGGTGGGCATGTAGGTGAAATCCATGGCCTTGGTGGCAGAGGTCAGAAGAGCCATGGGTCATATCAGCACAGATAGGAAAAGAAAAACCATATGGTTCTGTGCCCTGCCAAATTGGGCTTATAATGGGTGGGGATAGTAGTCAGAGCACCTAAATTTAGTGTGTAGGCATCCACTAGTATTCAAAGATAATTACAAGCTTGGAGAAATCACCAAGAGGTGATAGAAATGCATAAATAACTGGTGCGAATTACAAAGTACCGAGTAGCTGCTGCTTTCTTAATTTTCCTTTAAGTGGACAATTCCTGCAGCAAAATAACTGAGGACAGTGTTACTTTTGGGACAACCGAAGGCTCTGACTGCTGCTATGAAAGTGCACAGTAAATCCCGCAGGAAGCTGTATTGCCAGTGGCAATTCACAAGCCTGGAAGGAGGAGGAGAGCAGTTTGTGTGGATGACAAGCAGGAGGATGGGAAGGAAGGTGGTATCAAAGCAACTCCAACATCAGAAGAGAACTTAAAATTTAATGGGAGTTCCCCAGAAACAAGAGGAGTTAAAAGTTTAAGTCCAGAAAGGATCCTTGATGAAGAGGAGGACTATATAGAAATGCACAGTTGGCTTGCTTTGCTCTGTATCTGTTAATTGCTAGTCCTTATGGACCATATGGGAAAGGTAGAGGGAAATGAACAGAAGAAAAATTGTCTTGGGTGGAAGCAGCTCAGGTTTTGTACAGCGGGCAATGAGCTGAAGGATCTTGCTTAATTCTGAGCGTCAGGATGCTAGGAGATTAAAACTGCCCCTGGTAAAACCTGGAAATGTTTTTTCATTAGAGAATCGAAAGGTAACTGGATCTCTCTATAGACACCCTCGCGCCGTTTCCTGCCCTGGGATGCTGCTTTAAGGACTTAGCGCGAAAATACTCTTAAAAGCTTTGTTTCTTGGCTCTGTGAAGGCCTTGCGTGGGTCAGCTGTGGTACAGACCACACATCTGAGCACGATGAAAAACCCTTTACGAGCCAGTGCAAACCCCTCGAAGCAATTTGGGATAAACGGAAGCGCCAGCCTACTGTCCCCCTTGCGTGAGTCTGGTGAGAAAGTTAAGCATATCTCTGAAAATCACAGCATGTGTTCTGTGAGATCTGTCCAGCCACGGAAGGCATTTTCTGGTCCCAGGCACCTCTGCCCAGAAGATGCTTGCTGCCTCTCTTGGTCTGTCCTCAAAACTGCTTTCAAGTAGGATCCATGAGGCTCCTTGCTTAGGGATGAAATAAAATCTGGTCATATTAAAGAACAGGGAACTCAGACGTCAACTATTTGCACTTGGATTATAAAAATTATGCAAAAATGTCTGAAAACAAGGGGCAGTTTTACTGGGTGCAGGAGGGAGAAAGCTACCACTGCTTATAATTTGGGATAGAAAGGGCTGGTTCTCTTTTCATGTTGTTCAGGATGGTGGGAGAACAGGTGGATAGAGGGCGGTTCTCAAGGAGAAATTCCTTTCCCTGAAGGATGCCTGTCACTCTGAATAGGCCTTCTCCTGGAGACTTACCCAGGTTGAGCTTTCATGTCACAGCCTAGAGATGGACAATTTCTGGGCAATTCTCTTTGCACATGCTCTCTTGTAGCCCCTGTTGATGCTGGTTCCCATTTTTGCCCAGGTTTGAGTGCCCTGCAGCACTGGTGGGTGTCTTGGCAGCTCTGCAGGTGACAGTGCTGTGGTTCTGCATGTCTGACATCTAACCATGCCGTGGTCACCTCCTTGTGAGGGCATCACAGCCATCAATGCTGTTCGTGAGCAGTCACTGGGTTCACTGATGTCTAACATGTGAGAGGTTACACAGAACCCTGTGAGGCCTGCAGAGCTAATTTCGATATTCCCCAGAAGCTTTGGGGCGAGACCCACTTTAGGCTGGAGTCCGATGTGTGTCCTGTGCAAGGTGTGGGGCTTCTGCTTGCATCTTGCAGTGTCCTTTCTGCTCCCAAATGATCCCTTCCTTCGTGATGCTGAAGCAACTGCCCCGTGAAAAGGGTGTGGGAAGAGGCGTGGGGAAGTGAAGCCTTCTGCGGGGGGGGGCTCTTTTGACCTCGGTGATATACCTGGATTAGCCCCAAATCCCTCATTACTTTCAAAATAGTTTCTTGTGAAGTTATGACATGTCACCTTTGAAAGTCCCTTGAAATGCTGGTGGAGCTATTTTAGGGACATGGTGTTCTGGTGACCCAAGCTGACATGATTCCCAGCTCCTTTCATCTGAGATATTGGCTGAACCACATTGGTGGGTTTTTTTGCCCTTAAGAGTGTCCCCCGTAAGGGTGTACAGGAATTTCAGTGGTGTCCTCCAAAGCCCACTTCACTGATTTTATCACAAAAACCTTCAAAGACTTTTTTTTCATGGGTTACTTGAGCTCTGCGTGTTCTTCTAGACCTGATGTGCCAGTGCATCCCCTGTGGGTGGTGGCTTTGGGGTGCTGCATGGCTCACCTCACTCTCTTGGTCAGTGTCCCCAACAGCATGAGGGGAAAGAGTGTCCTGAATCATGGGCTGTTTGATCTGTATGTTGACATCTAGAAACCCAGTGGGTTCATTCCTTCCTTGGTTGATGGATCTATTCGCTGTGATGGCTTGAGTGATCAAGGCCATCTGGCATGAAGGTGGACTTCCATCCTGGACATAAACTTTGTGTTGGGACCAGACCGGTGCTGTCTGAATACCGCTCTGAAGAAAAACACCCTCATGAGACTGTGTGATGCTCACAAAAGGTTTTCTTTTTTATTTTGTTGCCATTGCAGTGACAGCTATATTGTGCGAGTCAAAGCTGTGGTTATGACCCGAGATGACTCCAGTGGGGGATGGTTGCCACAAGAAGGAGGCGGTCTCAGTAGAGTTGGCGTCTGCAAGGTCACATACCCAGAGGGCAATGGAAGAAGTGGATTTCTAATCCATGGTGAAAGGCAGAAAGACAAACTGGTAATAGAACCTAATTCAACTTTTGTCTCTCCTTACAATGACAATTATCCCAAATCTATTGCTATTATATTCTTGTGTGAGTTTTGGTGGCTTGGTTTTTTTTTAAATAAAAACCAGACATGTGCAACTGGTACCAGATTGGACAAACCAAAACACATCCTTACCTAGAATTACCATCTTCTGCTATCTAGGTTGTCGTGCTGCCACCTGGAAGGAACAGGTAACTTTTCAACATCCATGTGCAAAGATGCCCTTTGATGATCAAGAAAGGGCCTGGGTTATTTCAGGATTTTTTGTGTTCTGTGGGGTGTTTTTTCCCCCCACCCAAGACCCAGCAGAGGTATGTGAGAAGTGAATTGGAGTGTAAAGAACCCATGAAGCCAGTCACATTGTACTGAGTAATGCAGTGCAAGCCTTTAAAACAGCCATGAATTATTTATGCTGTGTGCCGTTCAAGGCTTGAAGGAGCAGAGTGAGAATATGAAGACAAGTTGTCTCTTATGAATCGACGCACTCACTTTCTCCTGGTAGCTGTTTATCTAAAAAGGAGCTCTCTCCTTTCCCTGCACAAATCAATTCAATAAAGCCTTTTTCCTATTTCCAGGGTCCCTTTTCAATGTCACTGTTTATCTCGTGTCTGTATATTTGATTCTTCTGAAACTCACTCCTGTGGAGATACAGGCTAGCTTAAAGATACACTCCCTGCACAGACTCTGCAAACTGAGTTTTTTTGGGGGTCAAAAAAACCCCACTTCATTGTTTGAGCTAGAGATAATCTTGCTTTCAGAAAGATGGGCATTTTAAAGCTGTTCCATGTGCAGTCTGGCTGTTGTAACACTTTTGCTTAGGATGCTTTTTTTATTTACTGTATTTTGGAGCCATATTTGTAGTTTTGGGGGGCAGGGGAAGACTTGGAAGCCATTCCTGTTCTTCCTGAGCCATAACCCTAGAGATGTTTTTTGGCACAGCAAAGCCTGAGATGATTACCTGGTTTGGGATGGGAGGGGGATGGGGGAAAGCTGGAGGAGTGTAACAACACCTCCTAAATCTGCTGGCGGGTGAAATTTCTGTTGAGCAAAATTGAGGGAAGAGGCTCTCCCTCCACCTGAGCCCCTGATAGCTGTCACTTGTGCAGATTGGCTCTGAAACAGGCTCCTGGCATTCTGAGGAAGGACCTACTCAAGGCATAAGCAAAAGATGAATGTGCTATGGCTGTGAGAACAGTTTCAGCATCTGATGTTTCTTAGTCATCGTGTGGTGGGGAGGGATGTTTCCCTATGTGAGGTGTGACTTGGTTTGCTTTTAGGTCGGGGCTGTCTCTGTCCTTGGGGTGGATAAAGTGACTTTGTTCCTCTTTTGGGTTTGGTGCCCTCCCAGGTGGTGCTGGAATGCTTTGTGAAGAAGGACCTGGTGTACACAAAGGCGAACCCCACCTTCCACCACTGGAAAGTCGACAACAGAAAGTTTGGGCTCACTTTTCAAAGCCCTGCCGACGCTAGAGCCTTCGACAGAGGAGTGAGGAAAGCCATTGAGGACCTCATTGAAGGTACCATGGTGGCAGCTGCCACTTTCACCCTTGGAAGAGTGGGGAAGGAAGGGGCTTTGAGTCAAGAAGAGCAGTGGGTTTAAAATTATTTCTTGGACTTGGCCGTCTCTTGTGCACATGTCCAGGCGTAGGCAGGCACTTACCCTGTGCTGAGCAAGGCCAGGCTTATTTTATGAACTGAGTTTTCTCATCCCTTAAGGAGAGAAGGGATTTCAGTACAAACATTTTCCTATCCTTTCTGGCATGGGCTGTCCATACTTTGCCACCTCCTCCCTTAATAGTTAAGTCTGTTGTTGCTTCTTTTTTTGATAGACTTCAGGTTCACATTAGTGACAGCGACTCAAACAGCCCAGGCTCTTTACATGAAGCCAGATCTCGTCTTACTGAGTCTTCCTTAAATCATCCTATGAATTCCTGTCTAGAGCTGAATAAAACTTTGGTTTGGTTGTTTGTTGACTTTTTTCTGCAATTAGTTTTGTCTGCATCCTCTCAGTTGAATGGTAGTTCTTGAAGACTTCTGTTGTGCTGGTTTGGGTTTTTTAAATTCGGGGGGGGGAAAAAAGCCCAACCCACATTTTAATTGTCTCTGCTTTGAAGTTATGATAAGTATTTTTGCTTTTCATTGCAATCAAGCAATGATAATACAGGTATCATTCAGTAGTACTTTAATGAAATTAGATTCTTCATGGGGGTTATTGATTGGTTTGGGTTTTTTTTTTATATTCATGCCCCTCTATAGAGGGATTTAGTGGTCTGAAGCATTTCTCTTTCTCACCCGGTATGACCAGCGTATTTTTATATACAGATAGTATTGGACTTTTTGAGGATACTAACATAAATGCATATGGCTATGTATTCCCTTTGAGGACTAGCTCCATAACACAGCTTAAAGATGTGGATGCCCTATCCTTGTTTTGCCGTGGGAATGGTAGGTACTGGGAGAGAAGTAATTCCCAAAGGCTCTTTCCTGGTAAATACCTTGTCAGTTAGAGGAAGGATCTTCTCAGCTCATTACTCATTTGCTTTTTCCTGTGTCATTAACGTAAAGGAGTTACAGCTAGACCTTAGGCTTTCTTCTTGCTAAAATTGGGAGGCATTTTGAGTCATAGAAATAACGTTTTCAGTAAGTGGCGAGGGATTGTGCAAAGTTTGGAGGAGTTGATAGCTGTATGAAGTAGTGTTTTGGAGATGGCGGCACGTGGCAACTCCCTGTTCTGCTCTTTCTGATTGATTTTACAGTGGAGGTACTTAAAATCAAGTTCTGCTCTATCTCAGATACTTAAAAATCAGCAAATCTATATTTATCCCATTAAGAGCACAGGCTGATCCTCATGAATGTATTCCTCCTTAACTTCCAAATAAGGCTTTCTGAATGAAAAACAATAACTGGCTCACACACACACACAGCATCAGGCAGTGGATTTCATTTATCCTTCATTTTTTGTTCACATAGTTGATCAAATTTACGAGGTAATATTAATCACAGCAAACTGTGTGCATTCAGAGCTTCGCTTGATGCAGTCACTGCTTTATTATTAATGTTTAACCAGTGGCTTGTTCCCTGTAGCATCAGAAGTATAGAAGTTTTGTGCACGAGTACAGCAACCTTATGCAGCTCTGTAGATTTTTTACTTTCAAAGCTAATGTGGCAGAGAGCACAAATGTTTTCACATTCCTTAACGTTTTAAGTGGGCTTTCACACTTAGCTCTGCACATCTTTGGGATGATGCAGCTGAGAGCGGCCGAGGCTGGTGCGGATGGTATTACATAAAGTACATTATTTTTAAAAATTTCCAGAATGAAGGTGGTACAAACCGTTCAGCTATTTCAGTCAGGGATGTGCTATGGCCTTAATTCAGTCTAACAGTGGGTTTACGTTAAAGAAAAGAAAGAAGAAGCTTTGACTTGGGGTTATTTCCCCTGTCAGAGCATCTTGCTGCACCCACCCTCTTGGGCAGCCTCATGGGGGGTGAGACCAGCGGGGTTCTTAGAGAGGAGTAGGGACAGGGATTGTCAACCCCCTATTTTTTACCCACAGCCTAAATTCCCTGCCAAGTCCCGCAATGGCATGTGCCACCCTCCCTGCTGCCCTTCTGCAATGTCGGGTGCTGGCTGGGCTCTTAAGTGCCTCTGGAGTGGGACACACACAGGGGTGGGTAAAGGGGTTGGAGGAAGGGTTTTTTTAATACCATTTCCCACTTTTTTCAGACTACTGCCATGTCATTAATGAGAACCACACCCCAGTGTTCTACTCTTGTTATGGCTTTGCTCCTTTCAGCTCCCTTCAAATACTTTGCTTATGTGGGGCAAGGTGGCTCTCTGAGAAATAGCTGGTAACAGAGAAGACCTTTACAATATATAATAACTTCCAAAATTGGAAGAAGAAAAGCAACCCAATCCAACTCCTCACTGTCAATGTGAGGTTTACTTTTTTTTTTTTTTTAAACAGTCTCCCCTCCTCCCCCCCGATTTAGGGAATACGTGAAGAATAACTCATACATGGCTTCTTGACAGCTGAGTATCTAGTCTCAAGCACTGATAAGTACGTAGCTTTACCATTCCTCAGAAATGAAGTCTTCCATAATTGGAAATGGTAACTGCTATTTTTAACGTAACTAATTAGCATTGGCAGCCATGCAATTGCATGTCAAGAAACACTTTCAGATTTTACCTTTCCAACCCAGGTACCCATAGACAGGTTTTTCTTTCTTAATTTGAGCCATTCTCACAGATCTACAGTGATTAAAAACTTGTAAGGATCCAAATGTTTACCAGGCAAATAAAAAACCAAGCTGGGTAGAACTGCTGTCTTTAAAAAGCTGTGTGGTTTTTTTTTTCTAGGGTCTACAACTTCCTCGTCAACACTTCACAACGAGGCCGAGGTTGGCGATGATGATGTCTTCACTGTAAGTACCTCCCACCTGAGGTCATTCTCCTTTACGCCCTGGTGTACTGTCCAGGTTGGGAAGGGCTTTTCTTTTCATGCCTCAGGTTTAGCTTCTGGCTGTCACCGTGTTTGGTCAGTAGGTGTGGTGTGTTTGGTGGAAGTATATCCTCCCCAGAAGGTAAAGCCTTGAGTTTCTGTCAGCCTCCTGTCACCACGTGAAAAGCATGGCAGAGCAGATGTTGCCAGGCAGAGAAGTGAGGGAATGATAACTCCCAGATTTCCTGTCTTTGTCCAAGTGGCGCACACACATCTTAATACCTCTCTATGTCCTTGAGCTTCCCACAAGCTAGAGTAAATGGCTGCTACTCAGGTTCATGCTCAAGGAAATGAGATTTTTGGATTGCAGTTGTTAGCAAAAGCAAACTTTAAAAGTGTTTTGCCCGTGCATCAGAAGTAGAATGTTCAAACAGTGGTTTTGAGCTGGAGGAAGGTACAGTAGCATGGCACTAGCAATGACTTAAGTAGGAGCAAGTTGCTTGTATTTACCTTGTGGCAATATTTAAAATATGTTCTGGAGCTTTTCTGAATTAGAAGCTACTGTGCCTGATAGACTTGCATTCTTTAAAAGAGATTTTTTTGAAAAAAAAAAATTGTCAAATGAAATAGTAATCTGATCATGGATATACCATGGGCTGAAAACAGGGCGCCCACAGAAAATGCTTTGTCATTTCACTCCACTCCAGTTGCAGACCTCCCATGCACACGTTAGATTATAAATCTCCTCCTCATCCCATGGTGCAGGTGGGGACTGGACACAGAAGGTGGGACATCCACAGCAGCAGCAAACTCAGTGTCATCTTTGGGATGCTCCCCTGCATCTTTAGGGTGAATGAGGGAAAACTGAGGACCAGCATCAAGCCCTTTGATAAGGGGCACTGGGAAGTGTTCGAAACCAAAAGGTGGTTTTGAGGGTGATGTTTGCTGAAAGGGGACCAGGGAAGGTTCCCTGCTGCGTTTGGAACACATTCTCCCACCGACTGGCATGTTGTCTGCATCTGTCCTTTTGTGACGGCTCCGGGAGACAAACAACAGCAGGCAGGGTTAAAAGGTGACTTCCTGCGCTCCACAGCACAACTATCATTAGCAGCTGCTTCCCAACTACCTGCCAGAAGTGATTTATAGGCACTGGGATGGGACAGACTAGGGAGAGGCACTGCTGGAGCCAGGGTGGTTTACCAATTTTTGCTGGTTTGTCCCCAGATTCGCTGGGTGAGCTGTGCTCTGCTGGGCACGTCGGTCGCGCTGGGCGTGCGTGTGGCTCTTCTGTGCTTGTCAGGAAGGGGGTGACCAGCAAAACGTGCCTCTGGTGGGAGTGTGCCAGCTCTCACTGGGTTAGCCATGGAAATTGTGTTAAAGCAGTGAAAAGTAGCCTGTGGAAACAGGAAAGGATGTTTTTACTAAAATCCAACTGGCTGGCATTTAGGGACCTGGGAGGGCTCCTGACTTTTTCTCCAGAAGCTCGAGTGTTGATTTTTAAACTTGTAGGGTGCTTTTTTAGCAGGAGGAAGAAGTTGCCTTTAAGTAGGTGTTGCTTTACACTGGGAAAGGTGGATGACTGGTGCTCTGGCTACATCAGAATCTCTCAAACTCCTGCATTCAAAGTGAAGAGAGACTTTTTTTCCCCCCCTATTTGACCCTGGGGAGGTGACAGATAACTAACCCCCCCACTGTGCAGATATTTATGGGTAGGATGCTCGGTGGAGAAGGAGGAGCAAGCTACTTTATAGTGTTAGGAAGGAGGGAAGATTCAGCCATGGTTGTCACCTTCTTGTGATCTGGGGGGATGATGGACAGACACGTTCACACTTCAGGTCATGCCCTGCCTGGCAGCATTCTCTGGATGTTGTGTCTTCTCCAGCCTGTGAGAGGGACTTCACCAATGGTGGCAGCTCTTGCGGTCCTGTTGGTAAAGCTGTTGCATCAGGGCCAGTGTGTTGTCATATTCCAAAAATAAGGCTTTAGAAGCATCTTTTTCCCCAATATTTCTTGTTCCCTTTCTCTGGATGAGGTGTCTCCTTTTGCTGTAGTCATTAAACTCTTTGAAGTTCTTCACTTCCCATTTATCTGGGAATCTTGGTTGATGATGGAGTTACGAAGTCTGCATAAGCCAGAAATAACAGCCTGAAGCGTGGAAGGGTTTTAGACCACAAGAAATTCACAGGGTTGTGATATATTTTTACCCTTCTGTTTTGTTCTTTCTTTGCACTTCTTTTTGACTTGTATATTGTAGTCCATTTGGTCGTCCTTGCACACAAAATATCTTCATAACTTTCCTGTAAAACCCTTTCTCCAGCCACAGCAGTGGATTTCTCAGGTTTGGATTTGTAGTTTGGGGGGGGGGG
>VZTU01011100.1:43477-110734 GCA_013400835.1 Zapornia atra
GGGGGGGGGGTTCCCCCCCCACTGTGTTTTAAAGAGAAAGTACATTTGTTCTTTTTTATTTCCTAAGGTAGTTATTAAAATCTTCACAGTCCTCCCCCTCTCCCACACATGCATGAATAAACTTAACTGCGTGCGGCAGAATTTTCAAAAGCATCTGCATGATTGAGTCATTTAATCAGTCATTTACCCGTCTCTGAAAATCCCAGCCGTCGCTGCTGCCTCAAATATTTGGCCCGAGGTCCTGCCCCTCCTTGAAGATGTTTCAATCTGTTCAACTGCAGCGGGTCCAAGGCTTTAACATCTCTTACACTGCTTTACAGATGGCGGTCCCAGCTTTGTCTTGCATGTCAGCACCGATGTTTGCACCAGTGTCATGGTACCAGCTTTAAAACAGTCACCCTCATTACATACAGGCACTGAACTGACTGTTGGATAGTGACTGGCACGGGGCTTTTAGACCGTCCCTGATCCTGTCAGCTACGGTATCGCTCCGTGGGACAATGGCTTTGTGTGTATGTTTGTGCATGCAAGTTGTATATCATCTGTTTCTGTTACTCACCAGCCAGCACGCAACCCTTCTGGGCATCCCACAGGGTATTTACATGGGGAAGAGGAGGCTTGTCCCAGAGGTAGAGCTCTCCCTCTGGCTGTGATCCTGTGTGACTTCATGGAGGACCATTTTCTTATACCAGAAGGTGCATTTTTTTTGTTCTTAAGGAGGTGAATGTTCTGCAGCTGTGGATAGGTGACCGTTTGCTTGGGAAGCACCGCTGTTGTGGGTAGCCTTTTCTGCTCCCATCAGTATAACTTGCAGTGCCAAGACCATGACCTGGGCAACAGCCCCTTGCCCCATCCCTGCCGTATCTGCTCCCCACCTGTCACTCTAAAGCATGGGTTCTATCTTTATAAAAACAGGACTTTGCCATCTCATCGTCTTCCTGTGGATCAGACCTACAGCAACGAGGCAAATCGATACTAACCTGTGCTCTGAAATTCATACCTAATAGGGCAGAAAGCAGACATGCATGGAGAGAAATGTCGCTGACTTGAGGGGAATATGCTTATTTCTTAAATGAAATCTCCATTTAGAAGACTTAACAATATGTAGTTGTGTTTCTTTAATTCCAGATCCTCAGTAGAGCCCATAAATGTTTTCCATATGTTAGCAAATAAATTTCTCCTGTCTTGTACATTATAAATCGTCCTCTCAAGAGATGCAATCTGAGTAAGACTAGCCATCCGTTCTGTCTCCGCTGGGGGAAACACTGTCTTTGCAACGGTCTGAGATTGTTCTGTTTGTCTTCATCCATCCAGCCTGCACCTTCAGCCTTCTTTAATTAACATTCATTTCAGAAATAAAGTTTAATAAGGACTGAATATATTCTGCAGTTCCTCAGCCACAGAATTTGCCCTATAATTGGGTTCTTGTGCAAAAGTTTTCCCTTAATCCACACTTTTACTTTCAATTACAGATAATAATCCCGCATGACCGTGAAGTGAAAAATATGAGTTGAGTCCAAGGAAAGAAAAGTCTTCCAGAGTCTGCAGAGTGCCTGAAACGGTCTCTCTCAGCAACCCATCTGAAAAGGCAGAGGTGTTTGTTCCAAAACCTTATACCCAGTTCAGCTGAAACCCTGCTCATGTTTTTCAGATAAATCCGCAGCCTTGTGCCTGCTTTGGTGCTAGAGACAAGACTCCCACTGGCAGGAGGAGCAACAGCTCCCACGTCAGTTCTGGTTTGTGAGCCTAAAAATGGCTGCGTTCCTCTTCTGGAGAGGGGAACACTGAGGAGAACACAACAAACCCCCCAACCTTACGAAGTTTGATGCGCCTGTTGCAGTCATGGCTGCTTCATGTAATCATCGGTCTTTTTAAAAAAAATTCATTTTAATTCAAAATGAGACTTGCAGGGCTTTGCAGGTGGAGCAGGCATGGTGTAGAGGTGCACGGCTGAGCTACAGGGCTGCATTTCAGGACACCTAGACTGGATCCATCACTTCTCTTGCAGCCTCCTGGCTAAAAGCCTTGGTGCCTCAACTACAAGACAGGGAAAATATTCTCCTGCTTCAGTAAGGTGATACAGGCAGATCTTGCTGACACCACTTCTCTGTGCTGGCACTGGGATTTACCCCAGGCTTCCAGTAGAAGTTGTCAGGCTCACGTTTTCACCACAAAGTTGTGTGTTTAGGAGCGATCTTGCGCTCCTTGTGCCTTTTTCTCAGCGTGAATGTGTATTCCTGTGCCTTGGGGATGTTCAAGTTGGGAAGTTTGTCATGTGGCTTGGATGCTGCTGACAGTAGTTGAAGAGACAGACACAATTACCCATTCTCTGCCATAGAGGTCCAGATTGTGGCAGATGTTAGCGTTAACAGTCCTCCTTGCATCTCTTCTGGTTTCCTAATTAAAAAAACAGATTTCTCCCTGCTGCCTTTCCATGAAACCTTTTCCCTACTTTCATCTCCCATGTGGGCCTCAAGCGTGTTACAGCCTCACTATTAAAATTTATAAGATTTATGTTAGTTAGATAAACACTAAATCTAATTTTTCTTGCTGTCTTGGTTGTTTCACGTTCAGATGGTTCTTTTAAAGAACCACTGTAGCTTGCTTTCTTTAACGTGTAGAAACCCAGTCCAATTCCTTTGGAATAGTTTTGTAAGTTCCATGTGGTTCTGAAGCATCTCCTGTCCCACCCCTCTGTGGAAAATGAGGTTGCTGAGAGTAGTGAAGCACCAAGTTGCAAGATTTATTTCTTTCACAAGTTGCACTCAGGAACTGAGGAGCAGCAAGAGCATGCAATTTCCTTTTCTTAAGGCTGAGATAAAGTGACAGAAAGGAGAAATGCCTTTTGGAGGAGCAGAACTCTGTACAGGGGTGCTGGGGTGCAGCACTATGGTTGTCATAGTGAGCAAATCCACCTTGTTTGCTCTGTAAGGCTGAGTGAAGCGATTAGGGAATCGTCCCAGCGTTAGGACTAGATGGCCTTACCTCTGTTATTCTTCCTGCTCAGCAGCCAGCTGTGCTTTGCATGTACGGCCGAAGAGTTCATTGCTGCTAGCCACATCCTCTGATGTCTGGATTTTAGGCTTGCATTGTAAACCACAGCTATTCTAATTCAGATTTTAAGAGGAAAAAAAAAGTACTTGCCAAGAAGAGGGAAATACACAGGAACCAGCAGGCTCAAATCCCTCCCTAACAAGAAGAAAGGAAAAAAAACCCCACCAGAAAAAAAAACATTCCTGGCTCTGAGCAATGAACTGGACTGAGATTTAGTCATAGCTTTTATAGTTGGGTGTCTCAGGTTGTACAGGGTGCCCTGGGCATCTTCATCCTGTCCTATGCTCAGTCAGTGAACACCGATTTATCAGTCACTGCTCGCGTCTGAACATGGCTTTTGCTCTTCCCTCTCCAGCACTGTGAATCTGCTTTGATTTGTTCCAGCAGACATGCTACCAAGGTAGTCCCAGAGTCTGAAGTCATTGGTTTATCCATAGTTTAATTGGGTTTTCCTCCTCCCATTAATAGTAGGGTGTCTCAGCTTCTCGGTGGAATTGTTCTTGCTTTTTTTGCCAGGGGTCAGGAGGCAGGAGAGATGCCCCTTGAAGTAGTGGAAAGGTCCTGAAGATGCAGCTATTTTAAGGCTAGCTTTTTTTATTCCTTTTTTTTTTTTTTCCCTGATTAACTCTGCCCACAACAAGTTCATGTCCCTTAGTGGGAATGGATAACGATGCTCAAAGAGGTTTTTCAGCTGTGAAAGTCAAGTGGAAAGTGTTTCTCTGGCTGTCAGGTTTTGTAGTGTGTTGTGTTTCTCCCTTAAAGACCCTTTGTTTCGTTTAGGTGATGCTAGAAATGAACCCCTTTGTTTTCTTACTCTCTACCAACATGATAAAGCTATACTCACTCTCATAATTTGATACCATTGTCTCTGAGGTGGAGGTGTCGCTGCTGTGACCTGAGGTGGCAGCTTCTCTCTAAGTCCTTCAAAACTGTAGGGACAATTACTACATATTTTGGACTATAGGTCGCCCTTCCTCACCCTCAGCCTGTCCCCTGAACAGCAGGAAGCACAAAAGCCATGCTGGTGTGGAGGTATGCAGCACACAGAATCTATTCTTACGTGGGTAACGCATTCATGAGCTGTAAATCAAGTGAAGAGCCAAGGGGAACTGATAACTGTGGGGTAGATTGAAAGCTTTATTTGCATTTGTTAAAAGAAAGAAGGGGGAAGGAGAGGTCTTGCGTAGTTTATGTATTGCTCTGTTACATTTATCATAGCTCTTTTTTTGCCTTCGGGTCAATCTCTGGTGGACAAAGCAGGCTTTTCCTTGCTAGAGATCAGGAATAAGCAGTTTAACACAATTCCCAAGTGTGCTGAACTTCAGCTGCTTTGGCACTATTTCAGTCTAAGCCATTAAAATAGTAAAACCTTCTCCGTGGGGGTTTTTTTTTCCTCCTTTTTTTAAAGGGAGCTGCCAGTCTGCTTGTTTTACTGCACCCAGCCTACAGACTCGAGTCCCTGGCAAAGGTCGGGATCACCCAGCCGCTACTGCTGTGCTTCCCAGAGGTCTGGCAGTCACCGCCCCCGATGGGAACAGTCGGAAATTCAGTCGCAATCACCTGTGTGCACTCTGAAAAAGTCAGAAGAGCATTTGCTGTCACAAAACAGGACTTTCTGTTGTTGGTCTTGTTAGGAGCCCAGATACAGGAAGCAGGTCCTTCCCTGCAAACACCAGCCTCCTGAGACCTTGGGGGGTTCAGGTGGTCTATGAAGACAAGGCAAGGAGCATCTGTCATTCAGTAACAATTTAACTAAGCAGAAAATACCTGTATTGCTATCAGATACTCCCCAGTCTTGCTGTCATGTAGGTTTTTTTATGTAGTTAATTACAGTAGTGACTTGGTAGTGTTGAGCTGCTTTGCTGAGGGTAAGCAATTTCTCTTGTCACAATTCTTCCTCTTAAGACTGTTCTTGTAGTGTATTTTCTGGTTCTCTACCATTCCCACGTACAAACACAGTCAGTACTGTGCTGGGATTGGCATATATCCTGCAGGAAACTGAAACATCGTCATCTGCTGTGGCGGAAGTTTCCTTATGGCAGTATCTTGCCAGAACTTGTAAGTGTTGTAATTTGTGCACCAGTTCAGTATTGGGTTTTGTTTGGTTTGCCCCAGCGATTCAAAGGAGGTGGGGTTTTTTTGGGTGGGGTGATGGTGTCGGGTTTTTTTGTTTAACACACCATTTTCCCCTTCTCCTGTGCTTAGATGACGTTCTGGTGGCATATTTTAGTGTGCTGGCTCTTCCAGTTTTAAACTCTATTGAATTATTTTGTTAGGTGTAACAAGACTTGCATTCATACAAGCAATCTTCGGACTACCAAAAGCCTGTTTTCTTGTCATATGCAGTCACCTGAGGCTTTGGGACAAGAAGCATTGCCAGCAAACCTGCCTGTAAGATTCCTTGTCCAAAGGTGACTTGACTCCCTGAGTGTAGTTTCGAGCTGATGCGTTTGTGATGTGAGAGCGTTGCAGCACCGTTTCACACTTCCGATCAACTAGCTGCATGTTTGTCTTTTGAAAAAATAATTTGGCTGTCTAGTAATGTACTTAAACTGTGTGATGAGTTAAAGTGTGAAGCTGTTTGTGAGCGTGTTCCCTTTTAATTCATCTGGAGCTGAACGCTTTAGTGCCTTTGTGTGCTTGAGGCACAAATGTGTCAGAAACAAAACATGGCCAAGATGAAATCACCCTTTCTTAATGTACAATAAAATGGAAGGGGAAAAATTTTTTTTAAAAAAAACTTTTTAAAAAAAATTATTATTTTTTTAATCTGGATTAGTTTCCTAGCTGGACCAGCACATGGCCCCACAGGCAAGAGCAGCAGCTCAAGTAAAGGGGGATGCAGGGGCTGAACATTCAGAGATGGAGCTGGAATTGCTGGCTGCCAACAAAGCTGTCTCTGGGACCCCTTTCCTGAAGGTATGCTTTGCTCTTCCCCCACAAAAGCAGCCACCGTGGCCCTTGCTGTTCCCGTGGCATTGCTCTGATCCCTTGCCCTCAGCCAGGAGGACCATTTGCAAGCCCAGCCTGTGTTTTCTATGTTTGCAGCGTGGTGGTTTTGCCTTCCTCAGCCTCGCAGGCTGGCTCTGTGGCCTTCCCACTTTGGCCTTGCTTTTGTTCGGCTGTGGTTCCCCAGGCATTTCTTCAGCATTACTTAAGGGGGACCTAATTTGAGGCAAGATGCCCATGAAAACCAAATTATTCTCCAGCCAGCTTGGTTTCCCCACCTTGCTTTTGCAGCCCAAGCATGCCAGGAGCGGAGCCAGCATGGAGGAGCAGGAATTGAGGTTGCAGGGGTTATTTTAGCACCATGTGTGAAACCACAGCCAAGGGACACAGCTCAACTGATGCATCCTCAGCCTTGGTACCACTGAGAGCCAGTGGAGTGGCGAGGGTCTCCTGCCGTCCTCCTCTTGACCACCGTGGCTGACCCCACGCTGCGCCAGCCCAAGGAAGTGAACCAAAAACTAGCCCCATAAAAGAAAGTCAATACTTTTCCGGTGGTTTAGCTCCTCGAGCCAGCTTGCTGTAGGGCTGGAGAAGCAGAAGTGCTGGCTCAAGGGAAACTGTAAGAGTGATGGGCTGAGTGGGCTGCAAAAAACCTCCGCCGCCCCACTAACACTCGCCATGCCGACTGAACTTTGCTGCACAGCCGCCAGCTGTGGATGCACAGCCCTCTGCAAGGCAGCCTCGCTGCAGACCTGTGCTTCTGCCAGGGGTACAAGTAAGGTGGTTCTTGCACTCGTGGCTGAACCGGGCTCAGTGTTTACGGCATTTTCCTCCCTCATGTTGCAACTGCCAGATTCAGGCTTCAGTTGAGACAAGGAGATGGTGGGATAGCTGAGGCAGTGTCGATGGGGATGTTACAGCCAGATGTAACATCCTTTTAACTTGGAAATATTACTGTAGTTTTCCGTTGGTTCCTCCTTTAGTCCCTGCCCTGCAGTTAGCCTTTGAAGCATATGGTCCTTCCTTTCACCTGTGCAGTGTTTGAAAATTCAGCTAAGGCAGAAAATGGCCTTTTCCGTTTATTTAGTGTACAACCCAAGGAAGTCTTTCTCAGCAAGCAGCTAGATTTGTAAGCAGCAGTCACTCTGGCTGCTGCATCGGAATAAAATGCTACGCCTCAGGGTGCTCATGGGAGACAGCACCACGGATGCTGGCTGGATTTGGGGTGTCTCACCCGAGCCCTGGTCACTGCCTCTGAAGGTGAGATGGAGCAGACCCCATGCGGGGTGTAAACAGCGGTGAAAAGGGGCAACCTCAGACAGGCGCGGAGGGCAGAGTGATGACTGACAACTTCCCATGCCATGCATGGAAGGTTTAAGGAATCTGCATGGTGCACAACCCAGTGAGGATGGAGGGGTGCAGGTCTGGAGCAAGTGGGCAAAGCTGTGCTCAGCCCCAGCATTCAGCCTCTGCATAATTCAGAGTGGGGAAAACCTTTGGCTTCTAGTGCCAAGAGCTGGAACATCTGTCTTGGCGGTGGTATGAAGGGAGCCGAGTCAGAGCCATGAGGCTCCTTTTTGGGAGGGAGGCTGTCAGTTCCACCGGCTGTTTAAGCACTGGCAAATCTGTATTGAATCTCTAGTCTCACTGTAACAGGTAGAAGAGAAAAAAAAACCCAAAACACAGAAAATTTGGGCTCCTTGAAATGCGCACCCAAGTTTTGCTAGTCTAAACATAATTTAGTTGTATCCTCTGAAATTGTTTTGTTGGGGGGTTCTCTTTTTTTTTTTTTTTTTAACAGTTTGGAAAGGAAAAGGAGGAGTTTGGTAAAGCTAAACAATGAAATGTGCTTTTACATTTCAAGAATGATTTTCCTTTTAAGTGGCAGGCTCCTCTCCGATCACCCCTTTAAAGAAAAACAAAACAACCTCCTTCTGACCGGTGTTCCCTCCGCCCCCAGGCATGTGTTTGGTAGTAACTGAGGATGAACAACAGAACACAAGAGTCCAGGGAGCTCAAAAATGGACCTCTGCCCAGTACAGAAATGCGTTCTAAACAACTGCATCTAAATAGCCCTGTTTCCTTCCCTCACCTGCCTAATGTGTTTTGCCAAGGGTCTGCTTGCCCTGTATCTCGTAAATATTTTATGAAAATTAAATCAGAAGTGATTATAGGAAGCAGTTCATCTGTCTCTGGTTCTGTCTGCAAAAGGGAGAAGGAAAGGCAGAAGTAAATAGGCACCATTTTTAAGCGGAGCCTGACGTATTTGCAGTGCATGTGAAGAGGGTGTTTTAAAAGTTTGCATCAGCTGTTGGGTTCTATTTTGGTGATGAATTCCAACTAAAATAATGTGGATGCTCATAACTGTGTGAAGAAATGACCCCTAACTGACTTCTTAAAATATCATATCAGTCTGCTGTGGGAAGTTAGCATTTAACTGCTTTTTCCCCCCTCGGTCTGTAACCTGGTGTATTATATAGAAGGAGCGCTGCTGAATTTAGAGGCTGAAGTGTTGAATTTGTACCTAGCAAAAACGTTAGTGATGGATTAGGTGCACTGATTCTTTTAGCTTAACTAATCTTTTTTTTCATTAGCATTTTTCTCCCTCACCAATGTTATTTCCCACCCTGCACTTGGAAACTTGTGTATAGAAGAGCTGAGATTCAGTGGTGAGCTGTATGGGACCATCTGTTCCCGGCTGCGCTCAGCAGCAGCTCAGGCTCTCGCCATCCCCTGCGTACGTCCAGTGTTTAACACCCTCCCTGGGCTGAGCTCTATTTCCTAGCATCTGTACCCATATTCCAAAAGAGAAGCTTTTCGGCAGCATAGCACATGCTAAGTTAAAATTAGGAGCCGGCTCTTTCCAGTTGAGTTGCAGCTATGCTGATGACAAGCAGGTCAAAGTTGGAAGACTTTAAAGAGGAGCTGGTGCCCACCACCCTCTCTAGACCCCTCGTGTCCACGCCCCCTCCTTTACCATCAGGATACAGGCCTCTGCGAATGGTCAGCTGGGGTCAGGGAGCTGGTAAGAAAATTATTTGGGGCTGAATTCCTGTGGTTCTCCACCCAAATGTGTGCACAGAGCAGGTGATGGGCCTGATGGGAAGGAGAAGCAGGGACTGTCACCTCACCACAGCAGTACGGACCTCAGTGGCCGTCTGTCAGCCTTAGCAGAGGACAGCTGTGGTATCGTGGCTAATGTTACTCGTTAGAGGAGGGAGGCTTTGCTAATCTTCGGAGCCGTTCGAACACAAATATTGGGCAGCTGGTCATCCCAACAATGCCGTCGTCTGCACCAGGATGTCATTTCCAAGGCATAAACAGATTAACAGTGCCCTTTATGCAAAAAGGAAAAGCCTGCCTGTCCCTAGATGGCTTTAAGTAATTGGTTGGTTTAAACAGTTCCCAGACTTAGGTGGAAAGATCCCATTGAAGCATTGTTGCTCATCTCAGCATGGAGAAATCCAGTAGGGCCACAGCAAGGAGGAGTTACAGGAATGAAGAAGGAAACGTAGGATGTCCTGGTAAGGAGAAGCTCTCCAGATTGCTGAGGACACAAACACCTTGTGTGTAAGCAGAGCCGTCCCACTCAACCACTATTCCCTGGGATCGCTGTGCTCCCCTGGGGAGCAGGTCCTGTAACTAGGGCTTGCAGTTTGGGGTTTTTTCCCCTTGCAACCTGATGCAAAGGCATTCTCTTCCATTGAAGTAGTGTGCTAGTGCAGCGGTGCAGTAAGGGCAAGGCCAGGGGTACCACATGGGAAAGAAATGTGTGGTCCTGCTTGCAGCCTCTGGTCCTGACCTGAATCCAAGTAAAATGGGATACCATCTCCAGTCCTCTGACTTCTGCCCGCATTTCTCTTTGTGTCTGCTCAGATACCTGATTTTTCAGAGATATGCCTGCTGCCTTGTATCGCTGGCAGGTACCAAAACAGGAAAACCTCACTCTTTCCCCTTTCACACATCTGAGCACTTGCCATAGCATTTAACCGTGTCTGGTTCTCCTGTGTTCCTTCTGCCCCTCAAAGTGAGCTGTTAAGCCACATCTGTTGTCCAGGCAGTACTGACCAGTGATGCCGGAGGCAGGTTTAGTATTTCCTTAATGGAGATGATCTTGTGCACCAAATCCTTGTAAATATTCCATAAGTTTTGCTGACTTAAGACAGCACAGCCACCAGCATCTCTCTGGCACTGACAGCTATAACCACAGAACTTCAAAACAAGAATAAAAAAGGTAGTGGTCAAACTACCTAGCTTTCTGCACTCGCTACTAGTGTTTGTGTAAGCAGTGACTAGGAAACAGTCCAAATGTTGGAGAAGTTATAGTCCTGTTCTGGTTTTAGAAAAACCTGAATCTGAGCTTATTGTAGTGCTTGGGTACAGCCAGTTTGTCTTTGAACCGTGCTGGAATGTGATCTAACGTGAAGTTTTTCTTTCAGTCTCTCTGCTAGGGAAGTGAACTAGCTTCTGCTCTGGTAGCTCTCGGTGGCTGAGAGTGTAGAAATATTGCCACAGTGTATGGATGCGGTTTTCTTCAGTGTAATTTCTGTCTTCAGTGATAGGGAACAAACAGAAATGTGACAAAGTGTTTTCTTGCATGGCTGTATCTTGCCATGACAAACGAAAAGAGGGAGACAACAGGAGTCTCAGATCTTGAGAGTTTTTCACACTGAACCTTCCTCTTGGGTAATCTCAGTATTAAGGCGCCTTTGAAGTGATCTGTCCTGGGTATACAGGGCACTCGTAGAGGTGGATGGAAAATGTCAGCTGTTTCCTTTTCTGATTTCTTTAAATAGAGAGAAGAATGTGTTTCGAGACAAAAATGAGGATTTTTGCTCTTCCTTTCCATCTTAAATTCAAAAGTGCTATATCTCTTCAGGCTTAAAAAAAAAAAGGATTGAGGGAAAGGAAGGACTTGTTCTGGCAAGATTAGGCTGAGGGAGTTCTAGGAGACTCTATTTTATCTTAATTTCTTTGGAAAGGTGGAAGTTTCTTTGCTATGTGTCCAAAATAGCTCTCGGACTTCCTCTTTGTGGAGTTCATAAACAGCGGAGGCTCTGCAGATAAACTTCAGATTAGGGCTTAGCTCAGTACTGCTCACTTGCTGTACCGTTTCAACTGCTATTATAATTTTTCCTTTCCATATTGATAGCACAGCTGTGTGTTCCCTTATTCCAACAAATGAACAGGGCCAAGCGAAGAACTGCTGGCTTGTGCTGGGGCTCCCAAGGGATTGCACCTGGGCAGAGCACACAAACAAAGGGTTCCGGCTGCCTGCAAAGGGAGCTCATTGCGCAGCTCTTAGCCAGAGGTGGTCGTGCTATAGGTCAGGGAGGATGCAGCTTGCTGGCTGTCACTGTTCCGGGCTCATCCTCATGAATTGGTGAGGGAGCTGGGTTTCTTGGCCTGGGGATGGTGAAGATGTCTTTTCACATGATGAGGTGGCAATGGGCTCCTCCTTAACGTGTCCAGGCTTCCTGAAGCAAACACAAGAGCCGCTGTGAGTAGCTTTGTTGCAGAAGGCTGTGTTGGTAAAAAGGAGACTTTGAACCCCACCAAGTTTTACGTGTCTGTGCTGCGTGTTGACAGTCCTCCTCAGGTACAGGTGACACAGTGAGTGGGCTTGTGCAGCAGTGGGAGATGAGCAAAGCAGAGCATGGCAGTAGAGAGTGGGACAGCTTGTAGATTTGCAAAGGCCAGGCTGGCACGGGTTTTTGTTTCCTTTAGGACTTGGGAAACGACTTGTTCAACATTATGATACTTCTGTTCCCCCTCATCCTCTCCACCTCATGTAACCATTGGAGTTGGAGGGGGATATGATAAAAATCAGCCTGTCTTGCTTGACCCACAATTATTCTTGACAGCAAACTTGAGAATGCTTTAGGTGCTGAGAGCACTTCTGGAAGTTACAAGTGACAGAGCTCCATAATTTCCCTCCGGCAGCTGATTTCCGACAAGCTGCCGCCGACTGTATTGCTTCATAATTTTGAGATGAATCTTTCTTCTTTTTCATAGTCACCCTTGGATGTTGCATCACACAGGGTGAGACTGTTCTGTAAAACCATTAGAGGCAGGCAATGTGATCAGTCCAGTTCCGGAGCAGAAGGCGGCTTCTCTTTCTCATTGGTTTTTATGATAGATGCTTATCTCAGAATATTGCTTAGGCACCTGAGTAGCCGGCCAGTCTTGTGTAACAAATCCATTTCAATGAGAAGTAAACTGCAGTAAATGATTAACATAATCTTCTTTACTAATGACTAGGGGTTTTTAATTTAATGAGTCGCTTCTGAAAGTCTGAGGGGGAAACAGGGACACTATTTTTTTTAATAATCACAGTGCAGTCATTTGCATGTCGAAGCGCAGTGTTGGTTCTCAAACCAGCCATATTAAGCATGCGGTACGTGTGCTTGCTCAGATACGTGCAGCTTAACTTGCAAAAGGAAACGTGTAGCATGGGTTTTATAAAATGACTCTTATGGCCATGGTTAATGATTTTGTTATCCAAGCAATGAAACCACAAGGCTTCATGACCGCCATAGCAATCGCAAAGCTCTGGTACGTGCGGCACAGATTTCTCTAATTGAGCATTTGAGGGCATGTTAAAACAGAGTTTTTTAGCAGACTTCCTGTTCCAACAACTTTAGTTTTGGGTTCGTTTCTCTTTATGTGGCTACTGGGCATGTTTTCAGTAGCTTCCCCTCAAAAACAAATAGTGGATCTGGATTGGTTTCAACAGACTTGAGAGGAGATGGTGTTTCTCTGATAGACCAGTGGCTTGATGGAGTGGGATGTGTTCTTCCATCGGTGAAAAAGCCTGGCTCCGGAGATCACATCCTTTCTAGATGCATTCCTGTAGGCAAGTACGTTGTATTTGGGTGACCTGTAGCACACATCTCATGTCTCCTCTCTCCACATTCCTCCCCAAAGTTTTTACTGCTATGCTGGTGGTGAAAATTCCAGCCAAGACCTGGCCTTGTCATGGGGGACTGAAGCTGTTCCCCGCTTCCATGACTGACAAAGTCTTCCCATCGCTTGTGCATAGTGACACTTGGCTGAAGATCATAGAATCATAGGGGTTGGAAGGGATCTCCAGGGATCATCAGGTCCAGCCCCCCTGCCAAAGCAGCTCCCTAGCTCATAGTGCACAGATAGGCGTCCAGACGGGTCTTGAATATCTCCAGAGAAGGAGACTCCACACCCCTCTGGGCAGCCTGTCCCAGGGCTCTGTCACCCTCACTGGGAAAAAGTTCTTCCACATGTTGGTGCGGAACTTCCTGTGCTCTAACTTGCAGCCATTGCCCCTTGTCCTGTCTCCACAGACCACTGAAAAGGGGCCAGCCATTTCCCCCTGCATCCCATACTTAAGATATTTATAAACATTAATAAGGACCCCCTTAGTCTTTTTTTTTTTTTTCTCCAGGCTGAACAGTGCCAGCCTTTCCTGATAGGGGAGATGCTCCAGGCCCTTAATGATGAGAGTACCTTTTGAGAACATGCCTCAGTTTTGCCAGTCACAAAGTCCAGGTTCAGTCTCAGTGGAGCAGTACTGAGAAAACAGTAGGCGTGTGAGGGCCTGAGCATCATGCCCTTGATCTTTGGTCTCGTATTTTCTTCTCAGAATTTCCATGTGGCTTCTTGAACTGTGTTTTAATGAAGGGTGCTGTCAGAAGTACCTCCTTATCTTTTAATCTTATCTATTTCAGTGAATGCTATGCATCCTTTTGTTCTGAAGGACACCAGAATAATAATTACATCCAACTCATTCCCATGGGAGTCATGTTCCTGTAGTGTCCGTTCCCATCTTGATGGTCCCTTCCATCATCTCTGTTCCAGGCTGGGGAGATCCAAGCTATTTAGCTAGGTGCTTTTGAGAAGCCATCCCCTATCTTTGATTGTCTTCACCATTGCTCTGTGAGTTTGCCATGGTGGAAGTACCCTTACTGACACAGGGGGGAGGGGAGGCCAGAACCACAGACAGACTGGGGAAGCACAGCAGATAGGTACAACGATGTTGATTGCTGCTGCTTTTTTTTTCCTGCCGCTTTTTCCATCTGTTGCTGAGCCACCAAGCTGACACTGCCAACAGGGCTGCCTCTTTTAACTCCAAGACCTCTTTCCTAACCAGCAATAGCAAGTTCAGTGTGCATCGTTGCACATGTTGGATCATGGTGTTTCTGTCACTTTGCACTTCAGTGGTAATTACGTTTTTTAACATCCAGTCTCTCAGCATTATGAGAGTCTTAACGCAAGTTGTCAGGGTCAGCTTTCATTTTTACTCTCTTAAGTGACTTAAAATTAATCAGAAAACCATGTCATCTTGCGGTTCACATCCTCTTAGGATCATTCCATGAGTGTGCTCACCAGCACAGGTATAGACACATACGGTTCATTGGTGACCTTCTGCTTGAGAGGGAGGTATTTTCTACCCCTTTTTTCCAGTTTTCAAACCATTCATTCCTGTGTTGAGAGCCTTTTCTTCTACAGAAGTTTGATGCCTTGGTGGGGGAACTTGTTGGAAAGCAGCAGTGCTTTGTGCCAGCCACCGGTCAGCAAGGTAACGCCTGCAGACACTGCGTTTGTCAACCAGTTGCCCTCAACGTCACCAACCACGAGGCAGCACAAACTTTTACGGAAGAGTTAGCAGAGACCTAGTCCTGAGTAGTTTACCCTCTCCCTTTCTGGGTTCTTAGAGTCAGTGTTTGTATTGGCATGCTGCCTCTCTAATCTGAGGACATTGAACATGGAAATGTAGCAATTTTTAATAAGGTGAAAGCGGAGGCCAGAGCCCACAGCCTCTCTGGTATGCTGAAAACAGGTTTTGTAGCCATGTCAACACATGTGGAGGAGAGGCTCACTTGCTCTGCCAGGTCTGAAGGAGAATAAGGTGTGGAGGAAAGCAAGGGTAGATAAGCATCGGGCAAGATAAAAATCACTACAGCCTCTTTTCCAATTGCTTGTTGCAGAAATACTGCCTTCCCTGAGCAGCAGCAAATAGCACGCTGCTTGGAGGGCTGGTTATAGCTCCCAGCTGCCCCGCTGAGATTATCTAGCAGTTATATCCAGTTTGGGATTTTTATTTTCATCTAGGAGGGCGAGGGGGGTTGCAGGCCAGTATGCACAACCTCCTCCAGTTGGGGAATTTTCCCAGGCTTCGTTATTTTGACCACGAGCACCCACGATGTTTTGGGAGCGTATCCACGCAAGGCTTGTCCCAGCAGGGCTCGGTTCCAGTGAAGGTGAAAGGGTCTGGCGTGGCACCGTGTTAAGGCCCTGCCTCCTTTCTCGTTCATGCCAGTCAAAGTTTAACTTTGAGAGCATGCTGCAGTCTGTGGCTGCCCAGGCTATGGGGTGTGTGCGCCTTTCTGTTGTTCTGAGCAGCTTAAATTACAGCTCAGCATCCGGGTCTGCACCGCGTACAGCGCTGCAAAAAGGTACTCGTATGAGGCAGCTGTTGTAACTAAATCCTGACTCTTTGGTTTTCCAAATAGGCTGGAACCTTAATGTTATTACAACATCCTTTTAGAAGCTTCTCATTTTCTTTTGAAATATCCCCAAATTGTTTTAGATATTGAGGACCTGGAGGTGTAGGCACAAGAACCAGCTTTGAAGGGTTTAAACCCCAGATTTGAAGTGCCTTTGTGAAGTAAGGTACAAAGAAGACTGAGCTGATGAAATCAGCTCTTAAAAAGAGCCTGAATGTGAGTGCAGTTGTGTTTTAGAGGTGGTGTTAACTATATTAAGAGTAGTTGTGCTTCTAGTACTCGTCAAAAAAAAAGAAACAAACCCATGTACTCTAAAAGTCCGTTCCTACTGGGTGGTTCAGCCATTCAGAACACATCCTGCTTGTTGTACCCCTCAGATAACCCAGCCTGGCTTTACATCACACTGCAAACAGATACATATGTTTGCTTTCAGCAGAATAAGTTGGGAGTTCAGCGCTTTTTAAGCGCTTTACATGTTAAAGAGGCTTGACATCTATTTCATGTCGTAAAGCTTTAAGGTGTGTTTACCTTTGGACAGTCTTGCAGAGCCTTGTTTTCAGAAAAAACAGATCTGCACAATGGGCATCCTTGTGTTCTTTGAGTAAGAGATGTGTCTAGTACAATCCACTGGAAAATAATATTTAGAGAGTGCATTTTTGGCAAGGAGAGGTTTTTCAGGTAAAACCAGTCTTCTGTCACTACTCTTACAGCTTCTCTCTGCTCTTCAAGTTGTGTCTGTAGGTAACAGTTGTGGCAGATGGAAACCTTTTCCTTGACCTCATAGCTGCAGCACAGTTTGTTAGATGGAGGGGGTTGGACATTTTTCTTAGTTCAAAGCACCAATATTTTAGGCACATGCCTAAAACTGCTCTTCTGATGGCTGTGCATGGAGGTTTTTTCTCCTGTTTCTGATCCGTTTGAGCATTTAATGGCTGTCCTCTGATATTCTTGGCAACTTGAAAAAGCCCTACCAATCTATGAAAAGAATCAGTGGAGAAAATACAGAATGTCTAGATATTGTATGGAAGCTATTTTACTAATGTAGGGCTGTGAGGAGAGGATGGTTAGGGCTGGTACCCTACTATGTGCATCTCCAGGAGTACAAGTACATGTATTAAGAAGCTGTGGGTATTTGCAACAGTGTGTTCCTGTGTGATACTTCACCCTTTGGTGATTGTTGTTGTGTAATGATGTAACTTACTAACCTCAAGCAGGTGGTCCCTGAGAAGCCCGGAAGGTATAAAAACACAAGTGACATTGCACATTACAGATCGGTGACAGAATGAGGGGAAAAAAACCCAGAAGGATTTAAAAGAAAGGCCATAATTCAGGTAGCCTGTTGATGACCTGGAATTCAGTGACTGCATGGAGATGAATGTGTAAAGGAGTTTTTGGCTTAATGGGATTTAAGAAAATTGCTGGTATTTTTGTAGCCTGGGTAACTAGTGGGGTACAGCCTGGGCGCACAGATGCTCGCTCTGAGTCTGCCAGCATGACTTAACTGATTGCATCATATAACGTAGTTTAACTTCGCTCGTCGAGAAGTGTGAACGTTCATCCTCCCGCAGTGCCCAGCATAACAAATGACGTGCCAGGCCAATACAAGTAGCCTTGGTGAATGTCATGGGTAGGCTATGGCATATTATTTTTCCGTGTGTGTGGCGGCAGCTTTTATAGCCTGGCAACCAATTTGCCTCTTTCAAGTGTTTTATGTGAAAGTTTATGAAACTGCCTGCCATCAGCTGTCGTCGATACTGCAGGTGTGCAGAGTCTTTGAGTGGCAAAACATCCCTCTTAATACGTGTGCAATAACAGCTGAATGTATGACGATTTCCCCCCCTCCTCTTTCTATTTAAAACAGAATGCTACAGATAGCTCCTCTAACTCCTCACAAAAAAGGGAACAGCCTGTGCGAACTCTGGCTTCTCCTGCATCCTGCGAACATCGAAGAATTTGCACTCGTGGGCACCTTCACGACCATTATAGCTCTGACCACTACCATCTAGAACAAGTAAGGTTTCTTCCCAGTGTTGCCACCTAAAGGGCTTTGTCTGCCATAGCTAGGACTGATCTTTGGTTTTTCCCCCACATCCCTGACAGATGCCTCCCTTCCTTTCTGCCCCTCTCCTCCTTAGTTAGCTTTAAATTGCTTCTAATTGTTAAAAATAATAAAAAGGGTTTGCACTGTGATTTAGTGTGTTGTGTTGTACTATGTGCACACAGACCATTGTAGGTCTTTGATAGTTGTACTCGTTCCTAAGCCAAAGGCTTGAAACTATGATGGGTCTCAGTAAAGGGCGTACAAAGAAGGGAAGACAATGCTTTTAAATACTGATTGCTGATACCAAAAGTTGAGCTTATGTATCTTTTCTCCCTCTTCCATCTCCCTCCCTGCTTCCACAGTCAGTACCGCGATCCTACCGGCATGTCAACTTTCCGGATGATGATGAGGAGATCGTACGCATCAATCCTCGGGAGAAGATTTGGATGACTGGATATGAGGACTATCGCCATGCCCCGGCGCGAGGGAAGAACTTTGATCCTGATGACATGGACTCTTACGTACGTTTTGCCAAAAGCGAGGCCTCAAAACACGAATACACTTATCCTTACGTAGACAACTCGGACTTTGACCTGAGTGAAGATATCAAGGGTGCTGTGATAAAGACTCAACCTGTCAAATTCAAGCCCAGGCGGAAGGAAGATGGTGAGAGGTCGCGGTGCGTGTACTGCAGGGACATGTTCAACCATGAGGAGAACAAACGGGGTCAATGCCAGGATGCTCCAGACCGCGTCAAGACTTGCATCCATCGAGTGAGCTGTATGTGGTGCGCAGACACTATGCTCTATCACTGTATGTCCGATCCGGAAGGAGACTATACGGATCCTTGCTCGTGCGACACCAGTGATGAAATGTTTTGCCTCCGGTGGATGGCCCTTATCGCCTTGTCTTTCATTGCTCCATGTATGTGCTGTTACTTGCCGCTTCGGGCTTGTTACCACTGTGGGGTCATGTGCAGGTGCTGTGGTGGAAAACACAAAGCTGCTGGATGACTACAGATGCATTCAAAGTGTTATGTTTTTCCTGTAGTTCAAGGAACACGTTGGTTTTGGAGCATTGAGATCACTCATTTTGATGCAGCCACTGTGCCCAACAGCATCCAGAAACCACCAGTTCGGATCACTTTACATTCGATCGTCTGGGGCTCACACTGCATTGATTTGCTCATCAAGTGTTCTAACTAACTAACCTACAGCATAGACTTTTGTATTATTAATCTGTAATCAAAACAGACTGTCTTGTACATGTTTATTTTATTTTTATTTTTTTCAGTTAAAAGTGAGTTTGAGAAAAGAACTGCTTTAAAAGGTGGTGGATTGTAGAACATCTCCAGGTTGTGTCCGTCTTGCCTCCGCTTGTTTGGTACCATCAACATGTTAGCAAGCTTTGGCACTTCTAGAAAGGGGGTGGTGTAGTGAATGAAATCTCACTTGGAAGATACTTTAACTTGCTGTCAAGTTATTGTGCATGTATAGAAAGTGTGCTAGTAACAAACTTGTACCACAACACAGTATTTCTGTCACTGATTTTCTTTGGGATTTTTGTTCTGTTTTCCAAAGCCAAAATAGCCATCTAAGCTGCAGTTTCTCTTATAGAGTCCATCATCATTTCCTTCAGCAAACATCTTGAATTATTTCTCTGTTCCTAAAGCTCTGTGAACAGAAAGCAAGGCTCAGTTACCATAGTCACATAACCATTGAGAATCTGGTAGTTCTCCTTACCTGTAATCATTTCAGACCACTACTTGAAAGGGAAACTTAAATTTTAGGGTTTTCTTCTTTCCCTAAATAACATTGGAAAAATAAAACTGTGTTTTCAGAGTTCTGCCCAAAAGAAGGGAACTTCTTCGTTAGCTAGCCATGTAATGATCTGTGAATAAAACACTAAGGTTCCAGATGAGGAAAATTGTCGTTATGCAAAGAATTACTAACAATGCAACGTCAGAAGCACTATTATGGCAATTCTGGGGAAATGCTGCATTAAGTGGTGGGTTATATGGAAAATCGTCTTTGTTTGTTTGTTTTTCTGTATAATACATGAGCATGAGAACATACGCGTCCACGGTGGAAACTCCGTTTAGCAGTCTGAACAGGTATTCAAAAGCAGAAGCCAGGATGTTAACCGCCACTTCCATTTCCTGACCTGCGGTCCCGATCCTCCAGATGCTTACACATGTCTCGACGCATTGCGTCTGCGATCGGCGTTTCTGTGAGTCTATGTGTAGGGTTAAGTACGTGAGTCTTTGCAGGAGCCAGACTGAAGCGTCTCCCTGACTTTCCCCTCCCCAGTTCACCACCCAGATTTATCAAGTGGATGCATAAGGTGCATACAGCAGGATAAGATTACTTTAAATTTTTTTTTTTTTTTAAATGTCATGTTGTCTTGTGTACAAGGCTTGTAATTAGCTTGGAAAAAGAGTATTTTTCTAATATATTACAAGGAATAGCCAAATAATTTTTATTAAAAAAAAAAAGATTTAGCGCAATGAGCTCTAACTAGCATAGTACAATCTGAATACTTTGAGGCAGCTAGGGATTGGCTTGTCAAAGCTGGCACTGCTGTTCCTGCCATAATTTCTTTCTGCAGTAAATTGCCAGTGGGCGCATGTCCTTTCCCTCCCTCTATTGCACATTGACATCAGTCTTAAAAGAGAGGAATTTTTTTTTTTCTTAATTAATTTGCCAAATAAACGTAAAAGGAACGCTTGCCATTCTTTCTTGGTGGAATGTCCCAACGGTTCTGCTGAGAGTTAATCACAGCTTTTTAGTCAACCATGAATTAAGTATGCAATGTGCTTATACACTATAGAGTTTGGTAGGCTTAATTCGTAGCAGTTGCTGGGGATTTTTTCGGTTGGGGGAAAAAAAGAAGAATGATAGTGGAAAAGGGATGGAGTGTTACACTCTGGGTGATGTGTCTGGGTTTGTTGAATGAAATATAAATATTTTGTGCCTAATAGCAGTTGACAAATCTCTCAATGGTGTCTAGTAAACATCAAGCCAGCCTCTAGGAAAAAAAAAATTAATGGAACAACCTTTTCCTTTCATTTCTGTTCTCAAAGTTGTTTCATGTAAACAAACATCTGTAAGATCTTCTCTCTATAAAGCACAACACTACAAAAAGATCTTACAGCTTTTTGTCCGGTCTTGAAGTGCCCCTATTTATTTAAGTGAAGTAGACATACTCCAAGCCTTTCTGTATGTCTGGAAATAAAAGTTTAAAAAAAAAAATCCCTCTTTTTTTCTTTTTTTAAAATTTTTTTTCTTCCCTTTCTCCCTCTTTTTTTTAATACTTGTAGATTTTGCTACGTGTGATATTTGGTTTGTGAAGGCAGTGGTGTAAGGGCACAATGATAGAAATGGGTGTTTTTTTGTAAATATTTCTCCTTAATTTCCACACTGCTGCTGAACAGTGTGTAGCATTCTCCCAGTCAGCTTTGCAATACTGACATCAATCATTTGAGAGAAATTATTCAGATTTTATTTTTGTATCTGTGGTAACAAAACATTAACCAATTTATTTTTTTCCTGTTGTGGAAAGGGGGTTTTTTGTTTGTTTTTTTTCCAAGCTATCGCTCACGTTAACAAATTAAAGTGCCTGAAGCCTCATCATTATTGTATCTATATACTAAAAGTTAAAACCCTGTTGTATTGATTTTTATAAGCCTTTTTACCTCTGTGTAAAAAAAAATATATATACAAGTGTATGATGTACATTTTAGTTCTTAACTTCTTTTTTTATTGTTTCTAATATGTATGATCAGTGTAGCTATTGCTTTAAAATGTACCATGTAAATATAAATACATCATATCAAAATGACACTGCTTATCATTATTCGGCTGGCGGGAAAATGAGATGGTGCCAGTAAACGTGGGGCCATCGCTAGAGCCACCTCCCCAAGACCTTGGGGTTTCTGAGGGGAAAAATGGATTAATTTTACTTTTTTAGGTGGTGGGTGCTGTTGGGCTTTGTGAAGGGCCATACTTGCCTGAACACAGCAGGGACGATGGGGGGTACTTTTTCAAGTATTGGTAGGTGTTTTTCAGGTATTACACGCATTTTGGGGGAGGACGTCCCTGGGGTGGCCTGGCCTGGTGGTGCTGTCCCTGAAGGCCTCAACGGCCATGACAGCAACAGCAATCCCCCTCCTGCTGTCCCTTCCCTTCTCCCTGGGTCCTGGTTCCACGTGCTGCTTTGGACTGGGCTAAGTACATCACGTAGACATTTTATTTTGTTGTACCCAAGCTGAGCTCTGAGGGGAAAGCGGAGAGAAAGACTGACAAACATGGCTGCCAAGCGAGGGCCACCGTGCTCTTTGAGGTGCACAGTGGGAGTTCGCAGTTTGCTGCCACTGCTGCTGCTGAGGAGAGATGCCTGAGGCAGCTGGCACTGCCATCCCTGCTCAGAGGGGTTTCATGTGGAAGATGGAAGAGGAATAATGGACACTGGACTGCAGCTGATTGAGAAAACCAGTGAGTATATCTGAATTTTTTTATGGTTATTTTCCTGTGGGAGCTAATGAGCCCTACACCATGTGTTTCTGAAAAACACTGCTGTGTTTTTCTAGAAGTAAGTAATAACCAAAGCGATAAAACAAGCCACTGATCCTTTTTTAAGATGTGCTGCAGCTTGTGCTGCTGAGTAACAAAGCTGCCTAGAATGGTGTGTAAGAGGGGAGGCAAAGAGCATGCAGGCCAAACTGCTGCTTGGATAAATGGTTTGCTCCCTGCTACAGTAGGGGATAGGTACTTTTTATATGTATGTCATCTGCACCCACCCAGCACATGGAGTGACCTGCCAGTTGTAAATAACCTTGACAGTTGAATTTTTCAGTGCTTTGCTGAGATCCTGAATCCATGTTTGCTTTTTACTAGTTTATATTTGTATTAACATATTTCTAGAAATATTATATGCTCATATAGACATGAGATTTTTGTTTACATTTATGATACAATATTTGTTACAATTTAAGAAAGACACTGCAGCCTTCATGAGAGGCACATGCACTGTGGGTTACGTGGTGTGTTCAGGAGGACTCTTGCTGCACATAAAATACTTCGGTCTGCATTGCTGTTCGCTCCATCCGCAGTGAAGCCAAGGGCAAAGGAACTCCAATAGCCTGTTGCTTGCAGTTTATCATAATCGCTTTACTAACTCTGGCAGGAAGACTTCGAGTCCAGCCTGTCCCACAGAAGGCCTGGCTAAGCTTTCTTGCAGCCTGCAGTGTCCTTTTGTCTGCGAATCAAAGGGGTTGCTTATACCTGGAGATTTCTAAACTGAACCAGTACATGGTACATTTGAACTCTGGATCCATGGAAAATGCAAACATCACCAAGATATAAGGCATCTTGAAAGGCAATCAACCTCCTGCAGCCTGATCAATGCAGAGGTCCCAGGCTTACTCCTGCCAATCATCTGGGACAGCTACTGTCCTCCTGGCAAGATGCAGTCAAGGAAATTGAGTTTGGAGAGGACATAGATATTGTAAGCTTGCAACCATATGAAACAGTGTTCAATATTTTATGGCTCTTAAAAAAACCCCCAACCTTTCACTAGTAAATGTAATACAAATTGCACTTCAGAATAATGTCCTTTCACCCAGGCTGAGTTTTAGATGCTGACAATTGTGGCTTGCCATTTTATAGCAGAGACTTGACACCAAATGTGCTGCTGCCATTGCCTGGATCAGAATAGCTCTCCCGGCCTATTTCAGCTTCTGCAGCAGGAGGGTGCCAGCCCAGTTCGGCACCCGGACTCTCACCTGGGAAGGCATCATGTTATCACAGCAGTCACACCTGTGTAAGCTTTTCTCCTTGTAGCCTATAAAACTGAAGAAACAGGTCAAGGAGAGGATTTTCTTGGCTGTGCTCACTCAGGAAACCTACAAACACTTCCAAGAAGCCTCTCCTCTTAGAAACCCTATCAGATCAGGAATTGCAGGGGGAACGGGAAGCAACTGAGGGATAACCAGCCTCTGAGGGTGTCTCCAGCTATAACAGCTCTATTTTCCTGCAAGGCACCACATTAACAGTGTCACATGTTTTTGAGGACTGCAGCTGCCCAGCATTACCTTCAGGGGGAGAATTCTTGCATGAGGAGGGTTCACTGACCTCCTGGACTTAGAAAATGAAAAAGTCAAAGACAGTTTGAATGGTCTGCATGATGTTACATGGGGAATTTGTGACTCAGGTATCCTGAGCACAAGTTCACCACCGTCTTAATCCAAAGGTTGTCTCCCCCATCGCTCTGTCTGAAAATTAACTGGGAGTTTTGGGTTCCTACAGGATCTTGGCTGCATGGAGCACAAACGTCATTGCATGTGTTCCCAGTGCTTATCACAGGCAGAATCTGGCTTCTCCTACAGACCAAACCCAGCCTTTTTCACAAATCAGAGAGTGAGCTTGCAACACCAACAACCGGAAACGCTGTCCTTGCTTCAGCACTCAAAGCTAGATGAGTTAACATCCTCCTAATGCCTTGTCCTTTTCCAGGATGTTCAGCCTTCTGGTATTTTCTTAACATTTTGAATTAGGCAATTAAATTCCTTAGTATCTTGGTGGCATACGTGGAAAAAAATAGAAAAATGTTTGGCTTCCACCCAGAGACAAGATATTTAAATGGTGGAAAGTATGTGTGTATTTTTGGGGTGGTGTACTTAGATCTCCACAAATATTTTTAGTTGCTTCCCTGCACTCGGGCACAACCATCCCATGCCATTCATCTCATTCCCCTGTTCCTCACTTGTAAATTCATTTAGGAAGAGTTGACAGACTTTGATTTGGCTTCTGCTAGATTTCAAGCCTGCTGCCTAATGTCGTGTGAGACAGGATCTTGCAGCAGCACTCTGATTAGTTGTAAAGAGAAAGGTTTCCAAGGACTACAGCACACCCAAGCTCTCTGCATGCCTCATCACAGCTCTGTGCCCTGATGTGTAGGTACTCTGAGGTGGCAAGGAAAGCACAAAATCATTTCCAGACTCAATATAGATAATGTAATGACCTAAGGAGTCTCTGGTGCTAAGAACTGCATGGGGGGAAGCTTGAATTAACACATACTTTGGGATGGCTAAAGCCATACACAAAGTCATACACAATCTTAAACTTAATTCTTATCTAGAATTCTTAATTATATAGAGAGTGGAATATGAAGTGACGTTTCCTTTTCTGCATTTTCTAAGGTGATGTCATGATGAGCTGTAGAACTGACCAGTGTCTGTTTTGAGGGAAGTGACGACCAGTGTCAGACTTACCACTTTGTGCCAGCATTTTTCTGGCTTTCACACTCTTAATTTCTGTGTTTCAGCATTGTGCCAATGTTAACTTATTAACTGTGTGAGCTCTTCTTGTGAGATTTTGATCTTAAAAAAAAAGAACAGGGATAGGGAACTTGTCAGTACGAACAGTGAGATCCTTGATGTTGAAGGAACAGGTCTGATGTGTTCCCAAATGTACCCTGTCTTCTAATCTAAGATTTCCGGTATTCAGATTATGTTTAGCTCTGACGTGATTCAGAAACTAAAAGCTCAGACACTTCTAAAATTTGAAACATTAATGTCCCTGTGCCCTGGAGGGCCATTTCCAACCTTAAAAAGCCCAATTCCAGAACTACTGAGCTTGAGTGATTTCACTTTAAAAGTGCTTACTCTTTACAACTTCCTGAGGACCATGATAAAAGCCAGGTTAGAAAGTATAACTTTTCAACCACTGTTTCCAAAAGCGCTAGCCGCGGCTGGGAACAGAGAGCATTTTGATGTGCACAGCCAAAAGAAGCAACACTCTGCTGCTGGCTTTCTGGGTGAGTCTGAATGTGGCAAAATTCAAATCCCAAGCCATTTGTTTCAGAAAAATCTGAGCAGGGGGAAAAAAAAAATAGAAGCCAGGATGGATTGCATATGTATAGGATATATGGTTCACCCCAGATATGAAATACAGTGGGGTTTTGGGAGGAGGCGAGGGGAAAGGACGGACAACTGGTTGTTTTGGTTTTTGAGGTGTTCCTGGGGTCCCAGGGTCACAGTGACATATTGGCATGGGGCCTGATGTACCCCTCCAGCAGTCCCCATGTACTCCTGCTGGCAAGGGCAGATGGTCTGTGCCCCTGAGAGGAGCATTCAGACCAACACTGCAGCTCAGGAAGCCAAGCAGGAAATGTATATACGCATACATGTGTGTGTATGTGCACGCACGTGTATCCTTTAGGACCAGAAGTCTGAAATTACCAGCACGAGCTGAAAACCCAAGTGATAGTTACCCTTTAAATAAATAAATAAACAGGTAAAGCTCCAGCTGTGTGGCTGACCCTGGTGGCTTGGCAACAGTGAATGGGGTTTTCTGTGCAGTGGCCCCAAGGATTGCGTATCGCTGCAGGATTTCTCTGTCTGCTTAGTGAATAGACCTCAGTGAACGTCCTCATCTTGGGGAAAACCCCAGAACCCCACTGAGTGGTTGAAGCAGCCACAGAAGTGGGAAGGCTTCCAAAGGAGCAAGAGAAATAGCGACAGGATGAAGCAGAGAGATGTATTGTGCTCAGAGGAGGCTCTGCTTTGCTGTGACTTGGGCGTCACTTGGGGGAACCGCGGGCATTTTGGTGAGTGGGAAGGCTTGTGCATTCATTCATCTGCCTGAAAGGGAGTGGTTTGGCACAAACCATTTAGCCAGGGCAAGGCAGCGCTTGCAATGATGCCAGCGCCACAGTTTAGATACGGTTTTTGCCCGCTGCCGCAGGGCTGAGACACAGTTGTACTTCCACGTGTGACCAGAAGCACCACAGGCCTGGAGCAGGCTTCTGGCAGAGGAAAGTCCTCACACTTTCCTCTCCTTGTCTTTGCAGTGAGATTCCAAGGGCTGTAATGTGTCAGAAAAGTAGCAGGAAATACATCTCATTTCAAAACTCTAGCACCCCTCCCAGACAGTATATTCTGTATTTGTGCTTCCCTAGACTTTGAACAAATGGACTCCTTCCAGCATCAGGTAGGAGAAAACTTGAGAGGAACAGACTGTTTAATGGCAGGAGATTGTAGTCCCCAGCTCCCTGAGGTAAAATCCTGACTCCACTTAAGTCAGTGGCAAAAATTCCATAGACTTAAGCAAAGCCAGGATTTGGCTCCTGGGACCCGTAGGATTTGGATGCCAGGATCTCAAGGTTTGGCACCCAAAGTAGGCCTTTCACTGGCAACTTCCTAAGGTGAACTTTCCATGGTCTTCTCCCTACCCCATGCTCCTAAAGGACACTAGTTACAAGGACAGCCTAAATCCATGAAGAGGGATTTCTTTGCCTACACAGCACACCAGCTTTCCAGTCCTGTCTTTGAAGGGCTGTGTTAGAAATGGAGCAAATTTCTGCTCTTGCAGTTACAAGTAGGTGAGCAAGGAGCTAGAGTGGCCTGCTGAGAGCCAAGGAAGGGCTTTGTTGGAACCCAGGATCACTGGTTTTGACCTTAGCACCTTAGCCCATCACCTTTTTTTCCTGTGCCTAATTGCCATGTTGTTTCATTCACTTGGACCTTCACGAACCAACTTGGAAAAGAAAAAAAAGGGTAATGTTTTTGGTATAACATTTTGATATGTGTTGTACAATGTTTTAGCTTTAAAAGGTGACAAATTGTCAGGGACGTTCCCGCAGCCGCCTTTCACTCATTTTTGACAGCTCAAAGGGCTTTGAGGTGGCAGCAGTTCTTTTGACATTAGGTTGTATTTCCAACCGAAGATTTAAAGGCTGAAAGGGTGCTTATGTACATATCTACATGAGCTAAAGGACCTGTAACAAAGATGCACACCCAAAAGGACTGTGTTTTCAAAACCCACTCACATACATAACATTTTAAGAGCTGTCACCATCAGAGCACGTTTTATGGCCAGTTCCTGAAGGAAGTGGTTGTAAAGATGTGGCACGAAGAGCAGAAAATCCAGGTGCTGAGCAGAGAGCTTTTGAACTTCCAGCAAACGCGTGATGCTTTTTTCTAACCAGAACAACTGCTGTTTGTGACCATCTGAACTCTGAGCTGCAGGAAAAAGTCTGTGGGGTTCGTCAGGCTGATATCCTGTCTCTAACCACAGCCTGTACCAGATACTTCAAAGGGAGAGAATACAAGAAACTCTGTATTGGAATCATCTGCTAGCAGAGGAAATTTCTTCCCAACATCAGACAATTTGTCATTGATTTATCCCCTCAAAGAGGAAAGTTGATGTGCCTCTTCAAAACAAACCCAATTGAATGTAACGGCGACGAGAGTTTATTCATGAAACCTAACAAATTTTTATTTTAATTGTATTTTATTTCCCTGAAATATCATAACAACCCTTCTACCATTTTGTCTGGAGATTCTTCTAGTGCTGAAGTGATAGTTTGAAGGGTTTACCCTAGAAATGTTTTATTACAGATAACCCTGCAAAACATTATGATCTTTAAGAGCTGCGGCCCTATAGCAACCATTTTGCAAATGCAAGTGTCTCCTCCTCCAAATCCTTCTCCTGGCAAGTGTTTTTAATCCCCTTTTATGGATCCTTTAACCTTAATATTGTTGGGATGACACTGTGTTCTTATTGTTGTACGGTTTCTCTGAAGCCTCTTAATGTGTCAAAAGACACAAAACTGACTGAGGATATGCAGTGGGTAGTGAAAAGACAGCAAATTTATTGCTTTGTTTATTTGTCAGGTTGCTGGCATTGAGCTGGATTTAAAATACTTGTTTTCTGGGACTCTGATAGTTTCAGAGATGGCTGTGCTGTAGCTGTGAATATAAACTAGGATGAACTGGGGGCCAGAGATGAAGGTGTAAGGTCCGTATTTGGGTTCTTAACTACAAACGGCTTTGCTCTGAGAGGTGTTGCAGGTCTTAATTTCTTCCTGAAACCCATAAGATTTTCTAGATGGGGAGGTGTAAAACATTGGCCCCACTGAAGGCAATGGCAAACATCCCACTGGCTTCACTAAAATATAATCACCCCCAAAGTACAGGAGACTAATTACTGGCAGCTATTTTTGTGAGAGCATGGCTAATACACAGAAAAATACCAAAGTGCCTCTTCATGTTTGTTTAGTTTTGCAAAGGTCTTCTATGCACTTTCTCATCCCCTATAAAGAAATACAGGAAAATTCTGCAGCCTGAGTTGCTACCACAATCTATTTAAGGGTCACCTTTTTGGCCTTAGTCGCAAGTGAAAACAAGTGACTTGCTTAAAGCAAGGCCTGGCCAGGTGAGCAATTCAGCCAACTAGTAGAAACTCAGTGTTTCTGATGCAGAAACTCAATGGTTGATGTTTGGATCCAAACTTGAGACATCTCATTTGACTGTTGATTGCTTCAACATGGGCTACTGATGATCAGCATCTCCAGAAATTGAAAATAATAGGTATGGTTCTGTGCCTCATTGAATTTTTTCATAGCTTGGAGTAAAACGACACACAGAAATTCAGCTTTCACTTGGTTCCTAACGGATCTGAATTTGCACCATTAATCTGCTTCTTTTACTCTCATAATGGTTCTTGAGCCACACGGCCAGTGAAAATCAGACTGAGGTCTTGAAGAAATTCATTTCCTACAGGCTTTAGAAGAATAGGCAGCTAGGTAAAACAGAGAGCTGTTGGTATTCTTGCTGAGCTCATCCCTGATTCAACACCAGGAAAACATTGTGGGAAAAGCTGTGTAATGAATGCCCTACCTGTGGATAAATTCAGCTGTCAGTCATGCCATACTGGACACTAAACACCCACCTGCAAGAGCAGCTTTGCTTTCGCACCAGCGCCAGTCATGCTCAGACACATCCTTTGGAAACCAAGTGCTGTTGTTTTCATCGCTCGTGGAGTACTTGTTTTAACATACACCAGTGATATCTAGGAGGGAAGTGACATGTTTTCCCAATCAGGGCAAAGAAATGTGTTGAGTAATGCCCTGGGTTTTTTTAGTCTGGTTCTCGCTGCTAAAGGGTCTGCTTCACAATCCCTTAATTCATCTGAGAGCGTTGGCTGTGTCTTTGAGGGGCTGTAGGTGGATGATTGGCTTTTTTTTTCTTGCTGTCTCCAGATTGAAGGCTGCTTTCACCTTTTTTTTCTCACTTGCTTGAGCATCAATATAATAACTTTCCATTTACAAAATTGAATTATTATAGCTGGAAAGTCAATGATTCCAAGAGATTTCCTTGGGCTTCTACTTGCATGATGAGAGAGATTCCTGGACTCTAAAAGGCTTTAAATGTCTGGGTCTTGCTAATAATAATAATCCAAAGGGAATAGTCCAGCTGACTGTATGTAGGCCAGACTTAGTCAATTAACACACTGACATAATGACATATCAGCTTATGGAGCCTCCTAAATATGATCATTTGTGAAGATGGCCTCTGGTTGCAGGAAGTCTGATGGCTTCACAAATTAGAATAGCAGAGAATGGACAATATTTAGATCTGGGATTTCTAGAAAGCCACACGGAGACAGAGAGCAACAGCGATTTCTGAAGAAACCTGCACCTTTCCATGCTAATATCTAAACCGAAATCAGGGGACATCGATACCAAAAGCCAAGGGGACCATTCCTGCCAATGTCTTTGCAGAACAGGGGGCAGCATGTGGAAATGTTGCTTACTTTGGAAGTTTTGGTTGTACACGTCTCCTCATTGTTCAAGCTCATGTGAGCCGAAGTTTGCATAACAGCTCTTAAAAAAGTGGGCCTCAAAATGTCAAAGGGAGCCCCCTTTCATGTAAAAGATGAAAGCCACGTTGTCTTGGCTGAGTTCCAGCATCTATCCTTGTGTGCTCAAGCGGATGATGGAGGTTTTCTTGTGATGGCTCCTGAACCGGGTGCCCTTTTACAGCCGATAAAACTAAGTCGATTTGCCTTGATTTTGCTGTGGGCTAAATTGCATACAAAGGGGTTACAGTAAACCCTTAATTGGTGGCTGCTTGAATGTGTGTGCCAGCCCTTAGTTCACCCATCTGTACGATGAGGGCAAAAGCGGGGTCCCTTCCTTTGTGACCCTTTTGTCTAATCTGGTTTGATTGTACGATCTTCCAGGCAGAGATTGCTACCACATGGTTGCACGTTGTCTACTGGGAGGGGGACCCTGGTCCCAGTGGTAAATAACAGCCTTCAACAGTCGCTCTCACGTGAATGAAATACGACCGGCAGAGTGATCCGAGTCATCTATCAAATAACCCACAGCTCCACCCGCGTACAGCTCCTCCATATGAATCCTGAGGTTAATTAAAAGAATCTAAAGAATGATGGGTTAGGGTGATTTTTGTTGAGCACCAAAGATTGATGTATCCTCACAAGTTCCCCATGCTGTTCCTCCAGGCTGGGGGTTTCACATGGTTCCTGGCAAGTCCACGAAAGACCAGGGCTAGGTTTCTAGCTGCTCTGCGCAGGCTATGCCATACTACAGGTTTAAATATTCATTGCATTCTTCACATGGCAAATCATCTAAGTTGGAAAGTAGGACCCTAAGATTTTGCAAAGCTGCTTTTGCACAAAAGGCCATTAAAAATTCATCGTGACAGGGAAAAAACAGCAACATTGCCAGTAGTAGGGAACTTTATGTTGACTTGGCTAATGCTGCATAGAGCTAAGTTAGAGCTAACCCACATTAATCCACTTAAATGGAAGGGTGAGCCTGATCCAGTAAAAGCAATAAATCCTCTTTAGAGCTGACCAGACTCCGGTTGCACTTTAGGAGAACAGGGCTGATGGCAAACAGTTGGCAGGAGGTAACAGGATGGGGCCTGAATTTACAACACAGCAGGTAATTTAACCCACAGCATCCCCTTTCCCCCATATGCACAGACCGGTTGTGGGTAGGACCACATCCCAAAGCTCTTGGTGCCAGAAGTGGAATGATAGACTGCAGGACAGGGAAACACCCTGCCAATACAGAGCTGGAAAGGTTGAAGCAGCTTGTCATCATCCCAGGGAGTGGGCACCCAAGATGCCCGTGTTGGCAGAGTTATTATCCCAGGCAGCTTGAGCAAAAGAAAGCAAAGATGGACAGACAAATGCCTGATCTGGAGCTGGTGAGGGTCTGCCTTGCCTTGGAGGCAGCCTGTGGATGTCAGGAGAAAAGGGCCAGCTGCTGCTGCTGCCTTGCTATGGGTGAGGGACTAACTGGGTTGCTGTTAAACTCCAGAAGATTACATCTGAAGCTGAACTGGCTCAGGAGCAAGCAGACCTGCACGCCTGGGAAGTGGCTGTTGCTATCAGAGAGACATTTTCTCAAGGCTGACCCAAGGCATGGAACTAAATCCAGACTGGGTGAATATCTCTGTTTCCTTATTCCTCTGAGAAACGGGCCTGAATTTAAAAGGCTGTTTAACACTTTGAAGCCACCCACAGTTCTGTCTTTGCCTCCCACACAAGCTCCAAGGAACTGACTCATTCCCACCGTATTTTCAGCTGCGCGTAGATCCTGCTCGCAGCCCAGGAAGATCCCCATTCAGCCAAGCGAATCAAGCACACATTGTGACTTGAGTTAGCTGGTCTTGAAAGGGTTTTGCCTTGCCGACTAACAGTCAACTCTATCTGAAGACATCTGGCCTGCATTTTAAAGTAGAGTAGGCACCATACTCTTTAGTTAGCTGTATAATTTATGCCTTGTCTGCTGTTCTCTATTCATGATGCCTCCTTATGTTGACTGTTAAATAGCTGTCTGTGAAAATAAGTGACACTGTCATCTGCTGTTAACTGAGAAGAGGTCTGCTCTATGAGTAGGCATTCACCTCTCCTCTGCCCTTCTCCTTGGCAAACTCATGTTGCTTCTCTCCCCGTGGGGATGCTGCTTTGGGGTTTGCAGAGCTTTAAATAGTGCAATGTACAGGTCTGGGTGGTTCATAGCTCAAGAAAATCAACAAGCCTTTCTGCAAAGGGAAGCATAGTGGTGTCCTTCTGTCCCCTGCCAGTCTGGTGAGCAATAATGATCTATCCAATTTGGACTAAAGTCCTGACATCCCTTGATTTCTACCTTGATAATACTTCCATGACTGAGGAAAACAACTTGCTTCTTGCTGACATCATGCTGTCCTCCCGCTATGCTGTATCCACTGTGAGTGTTTAAAGCTTCATGCTATGCCTGAACAATTACGCCCACGTTTTGGCTGGGAAACAGAGACAAATGAAGGCAGTTAGAAGGAGGACATGGGAGCCCTGCCTTCCATTTTCCTGTCCTTCACACTGAGCTCATTACGGCAGTTTTTCCCCCTGCCTGGGAACAAATATCTCCAGCAAATACCCTTTGGGGTCACTGCTCTGTGCCTTTTCCTTGCTTCTCTGCGGACACATCCTTGAGCTATTTGGGCTCTGGATCGCTTCTGCATGCCATGGCACCACAGCACAGACTCTACAGATAAACACGTGCAGGTTTTTGAGTGTAATCCTACTCGCTATACTGTTACAGAAGCCAGGGGGAGTAAACATCTTTTGCAGTACAAAGGAAGTGTCAACAAACTCAGAGAAGGAGGGTGAGGAGGGAACATCCAAAGGCATGCTCCCTTTACAGCTTGTTGCATTTGGTTTCCTTCATACAACTCACTGAATGTTTGTCCTCTGCAAAAATCTGGGGCAAGGGCCTGGTTCTTGTCTGTGCTATTAGCTAACAAAGTCAGGAATTTACCTCTGTCACCACCTGGGAATTGAATAATGTAAAACCCAGCCCTTCCATCCTACTGGCACTGGGCTGAGTTCCATCAGCTTCTGAGGAGGTTTTTGGAGTGCAGAGTCCTGACCTGCTCACAGTGGCTAGTATTAACTGAGACATGAATAAACAATAAAGGAGATAAAGGAGAAGCTGGGTTGAAAGCAACAGCTGTTTCCTATGGACTCCTGAATAAATTCCAGCTCCTCTTGCTGAGGGGCTGTGCTTTTGTCCTCATGAGAAGGAATGAACTGCTCTGGGAACCTTGTTCAGATATGAGAGCAGAGCAGCATTTGTTGATTATTAAAAGGTCAGCCCAAGAAGTTTTAAGAAGAAAAGATATCTATTTTAAAGTGTAATTTATTTCAGGTAGTTCCATCGTTATTTACTTTAGCTCTGCTATCTTACTTCAGCGGTGACTCAGGGAGCAGAATGACACCCCAGTCTTGCATGTGTAGATCATATATGGCAAAGAGCAAAGTCCTTGGCCCAAGATAGCCTTTTGCTGACTCCAGATGTGCTCTGTCATGAAACACTTAGGAGGCCCGATGCTAGATTACATAAGCCACTCTGTGGTTTAACATTGATTTCAACAGAAGGAGCGATCCCTTCTCTGTGTAACTAAGCAAAAGGTTTGTCTTGAGCCTGTTGTAGTACTACAATATGTTTCTGAAGCTGGGCTTGTGGAAATGACGCTGTCAGCAAAACAGGGGCTTCTGCTCTCCTCTACCCCAAGGAGTGCACAGCAAGTCTTGGGCTTCAGACATTTTACTCCTGATTGCCACCAGTGGGGCAGAGACAAGAGCTTGGTCAGGAGAGCTGGATTCTTCTGGTACTTCTCTTGTGTAAGATCATTCCATTTGTGTGGAAACCAAGAGGTTTTGTTTTATAGGGAGATAGAGCCTTTGGTTATCTCAACGGTACAGCAAGCATAAATTCTAACATCGTGATCTGGAAACCAGATAAATGCAACAATCTCCTTTACAGTTACTCCTACCAAGTTCCTGTATCTGAAAATCCTTAACAAACTCCATTCACTCAGGTAACCTCTTAACTTGCTGTTGTTTTTTTTTTTCAGGGGGAGGGTTGTTTTGTGTTATGCTTGAGAAATCTTCCATGAGCTGATGAAACAAGGCCCCGGACCCTCTGCAGAGCCTGGCTGCTTTTGTTTGCACCTGTGAAATGTGCAACAAATTTGGATTCCAGATTAGCTGGTCCTTATCCTCCCTCCCTCTGCCTCCAAGCTGCAGAAGGGTAGCTGCAAACTGACCACTGTCAGTGCAGAGGCATTCCCCACAAAATATAAAGAGTTTTAAGATTTTGTTAAAGAGTTTGAACTAGTCCCATTTAATTTTTTCCCTTTTTCTTTTTTCCTATCTTTTTTGTTTTTAAAGGAGGAAGTATAATCTATTTTAACAGATGAATTAGCAGATCCTGCTGTGGGTCCCCTGTTTTATTTACCTTTGCAAAACAAGGTACTTGGTTCCAGCTGCGATGGAAATTCAGGGCAGCTGGGGTAAGTGGGCTGCATGGTGGACCAGGGCATCCACAACTGCAAGAACTTTGTGGTGGCTACAGGGTACCTGTGCTGTTGGCAGACTGGCTACTTTGGGAAAACAGGTCACATCAGCCCTGTCTTCTCAGCGAATCTACTAGTGAATGGTGAATGGAGCTGTGATTGCATCTGCTACATACAGGTTGTATCTTCCTCCTTTTTTTTTTAATGAGATGGGGTGGGAAAGAGAATAATATCCCTGGAAAAGTAAAATCCAAGGGTAGTTGAGCCTTGAAACTTCTGTTACTGCTATATTTAAGTTACTAATACCTTCCCTTGCAAAAAACCCTACATTATAGAAATATGAACCTACTAAATTTCTAATGCTCTTTTAGAAGAAGGTGACTTTGTTTTAAAGTTTATTATTAGCTAGAACTCAAACAGATCCCTTCAGCATTTGTTTTTTTCTTTCTATTTTGCACCAAGTCCTGCCCATCTCAACTGCTTTCCTGAGGCTCTTTTTTGTTTATCCTTCACAATTTCCTTCCTTCCTTCAAGTCCAGACCCCCTTGCTCCCCTGGGGCTTCCTATGATAGCTAGGCACTAATCATGTACTTCTGCCCCAGAAGCACAGATAGAGGCTTCCTCCCCCCTGCTTCCAGTCAAAGGAGGATGTAAGGCATAATGGTAATCTTAAACAACACTGCTATTCATTGTTTGGGGGATCTGGGAAATATCCTTGAATTCAGCTTGCTAAATTAGCTGCTTCTTGAGTAACCCACAGCTGCTGCGTATCTGTCCCATTACATTTTACAAAAATGCAGCAGTTCTCATTACATATGATATTCTCTCAACATATGGATCTTCCATTAGTTTATGTCTCTGTGCAGTTCTGTTGCCATGAATGTACACACAGAAACATTTTCTTTTGTACTTAAACAAAAAAAAAAAAAATCCAAACCAGAAACCCTCCAAAAAACCAAACCCAAAGCCCAACAATTCTTGAAAATAGATTAAAGACAGGCACTTGCAATTGCTCAGATGGAGCAAAGATGTTGGAGTGCCTCAGAACACAGTCCCTGTCAGGAGCCCATGCTTAGATTAAAATGTTGCTTCTGGCAGTAAAAGTGTAACTAGTCGTGGGGTTTAAGGCTTCATCCTGCCTGCTGTGCACATGAATGTGTCTCTTGAAGTTGGCAGGTGTAGTCCTGTGCATGCAGATATTGGAAGTCAGATGGACCCTACGTGTAAGGTGATGCTTAACCATCTATCTGAGGCTCCTTAAGGAGGCAGGAACAAGGATTTGGGACTTGGGATTTGGTCTTGTGTGTTTTCTTCTTTACAGTGATTCACAGCGGAATTTGGTTTGAAAGAAAATAGATCCCTGGTGTTAGTGGATTTACACTCCCTACCCTTTTAATAACTTCTCTGGCATGAGTAGGGAACTTGAGCAAACCTTGGGGAGAAAAGTGTCTAAGTCTCCTTCTGCTTGTGCACTTTTCTAGGCTTTGCCCCTCAAAGTGGAGCTGTCTTTTTGAGGACCACACAGACCTCCATCTTTGCTGTGCTCCCTGTGAAATAGCTGGTTCCAGTGAAGTGTAATCCTTGATGTATCAAGTAGTTTAAATAAAAATGTAGTATAGAACAAATTAAAAAAAATTCTTGGACCCCTTGAGCCCTGTGAACATCTCTCTTCTCCCATTCAGGCCTTATGTCATTGACTGGTGTCTGGCCAGGGAAGAGCACCAGCTGTGCTCTAAAAGGCAAAGTTCCACATGTCTGCACGCCGACTGTTGCCACTTTGCACAAACCATGTGTGTACAGACCACGTCCTCCAAAGGGCATCCTCAGGTTATACCTGATCCCACAGTTACCAGCAAATGTGTGACAGTGGTCTTAACTGTGTGGCCAGGAATAGTAAGCCAGTAGTATCCATCCCATTGCCTCCTCTCCTCTACCTCGGTCCTCTCTGTTGTCCTTCTTGCCCTCTCTCTGTTTCTCTCCCATTCTGTTTATTTTCTGTATTCCATTTTTGCTTGGCCAGGAGCTGATGACTTGACTTGCTGCTGTATGTTTGAGGCTCTGTCATACTTTGGGATGCTGACAGGCTTACTCCTGCCAGCTCTGGGGATGTGATTTTTGGAGTTTCCAATTAATCACACTGAAAATGAAAGATATGTCATGACCTCTGCTCTGATTTTGATTTGCACCTCTTTTCTCCTTTTACAACTGAACTACAAATATGCCTCCTCAAACATGCCCACTAACTACAGATACAGCCTAATTTACTCCTATATCTGAGCCTTCTGCCATGTCCATTTGTATCCCATACCTGCTTAGTGCTCCTGTGCCGCAGGAAGGGAGGATCATCTCTCTCCTCCAGGAGCTAAGGAGCAGTTGGAGACCCAAATCTATGCAAGGATGTAGCTCCCCTGCAGCCTGGGCGAGCTGCCAGTGCTAGGGGCCATCAGGTACCCTCTTCCATGCTGGCACATGTAGGAGGGTGCACAGGGGATGTCCAGGAGTTGGTCAGCTGTGTGCAAGGAGCTGCCAAAACCTGGCAAATACAAGAGGCTGAGGACATTCCTGCAGCCCCTTGAAGCCATTCAGGTGCTTCATGCTGTGCTATAAGGAGATGTCTCCTCCCTGTCGGGATGCATAGGGAGGAACTCTTTGCAAGAGAGGAAGAGGGTTTTGGTTTCCTTTCAGTGGCCTCTAAATCATTTGTCCAGAGCACAGAAGTGTCTCTTCCTGGAGGTATTTAGGCCCATTCCTTTAGAAGTCATCTATGATTGTGTTAGTTCTTCTGCATAAATGAATGTTAATGGTGAATGTGGTCTGACTACTGGGCCCGTTTCCTCCCGCAGCTGTCTTTGTGGGAGACCTGATCCAAAAACATCTTGCATGCACATCTTCCAGCCTGACTCCACAGGCAAGCTTCATGGAGAACGCTTTGCTGGTGAGGCCTGTTGTGGTTTAGGCATGGACACAGCACATAGCTGTTCGGTGCTGTCAGGGTCTCAGCAGATCTGCATTTGCTTCCCAGCACATACTTAGGTACCCAGGGAACTTGTATTTTAACTGAAGAAAAGCTTATATGCCAAAGGCCTCCTGTTGTAAGGGAGGTTACAGCTGAGCAGAGGTTTGGAGGGACTGAACACTGGAGTTCTGTGCTCCAGCTGGCAAGGAACACCTACCCGCAGCTTAGGTGGTGTTCAGGACTCCAGATTTCAACCTGAGCACCAGCACCTGAAATCAAGTATAGAAACACCTGGATTATAGCAGCTTTTATTTTCTTTGAGCACGGTTCTGTGCATTTCTACTTTTATCCTTTTGTGGATTAACCCCAGGGAGATTTGTGGGGAATGAGCCTGGGACTCCTGTAGGAAACGACGGCCCCAGAAGCAGCAGGTTCTAAGAACAGATACTCCAAACACCCTATATTTTAATCATTAAATGAGCATATCCATACAGATTCTGGATATTAGATGTATTTGAGTAGGGAAAGGGAGTTGTTGTATGACTTGTATGTCTGAACTAATTGCTACTCTTTTTTTTTTTTTTAATACAAAATCCACATAGCTGCTTGCAAACAATCTGCAGCGGATGTGTGTGCTCAGAAACTCTAAAGCAAGTCATTTTGGACTAGCACGCTTGAAAAGGTTGTTTGCAGATGATCCACATGCTGACCACTTTTCTTAAGAAAGGAGCCGAACTCAGAGTGTAGGGCAGGCAACAAAAAGGTTCCCATTGCCTGAAATTAGTCACAAATAATTTTCTTGGCTCTTGGTTTTAATCACATGATCCAATTACAACTTAATCCCATCAATATGAAATAACTGTTCCCACCTTTGGTTATTTCCTCGGTGTGGAAAGCTGCTCACAGCCTCATGCCTGGCAATTAGTCCCTGTTTTGTGTTCTTCTTGTAAAAGGGGAAGGGGGATGGAGAAAGGATGGTTGGTGAAACACATGGCTTGAAAACCCTTCTTTTGGCCCAAAGAGGGAGTGGAGCAGCTCATGGAGATACTGTCATGAATCCAAGCAGGCTGGGGTTAAACAGTTTCCTCAGCTTTTCTCCCTAAATCAATTTGAATATTCTTGGCAAGCTCTGTTACTATGCATGGTGGGCAGCTGTGATTCAAGCAGGGATTTTTTTTTTCCCCTTTCTACTGTCCCAGTCTTCCTGTCTTGTGCAGATGTGATCCTTTCCCTCTGTCTGCCTAACAGCTAATTATTTTACCAGACGAGCCAATAGTCTGAAGAAAACAGACCATGCATATTCCTGAAAGCAACAACTGTGTTACAATGTTGGGGGGATGGGAAATTAAATAAAAAAAAAAAGTCACTTCCTTCTGACCCACTCCACTCCTTAAGAAAACCTCCAAAAATAGCAAGACTTCTGATTTATAAGGGACCAACCTACCTCCCAAGTTAGTACCCCCCTTTAACAGCAGAAACTTGCACCACGTATTTGGGGAAAGTAGGGGAAAAGCCAGCTTGAATATAAAAGACATCCAACTAACAGCCCTGCAATCAGCAGCAACCCAAAAAATGTACACACCCCTGTTACTGCAAGAATGTGGACAAGAGCACATCAGCTGCTCCCCAGAAACTGCCTGAGATTTCATTCCCAGTCACAGTTATGCCTTTCTGATTAAAATCATTAGTCTCTGGGTCTGGAAAGGGCACAAATTCTGCTTTCTGTGCTTGGTGGTCATGTTTGCGGGGGCTTTTCTGGCGGGGTGAGTCTCTGGGCTTTGCAGACCTCTACAAAGCCAACAGCTCCAAACCACCCTCTGCTGTGTCCCAGGCATGAGCGGGGAGCTACTGGGGAGCACCACAACCGCAGTTGTGCTTTACAGCCTACAGGCTGCATGCCTGCCATGCTGGGGTTCATGGGCAGGACAGGCAGGGCAACACTTCGTTTCCAAATGCTGCAGAGGCTCAGCACAGGGTTCTTGCTGGAGCTCTGCTGTGACATGAGCAGCATGTTGTCTTGCTGATATATGCAGAGCTACACTGACTCCCAGGAGAAGACACATCCCCCAACAGTGAAGAACAGCAGCAGGTCAGGGATGTTCTGTCAGCTCAGGAGACTGGCCTTTTCCACCAATTTGGGGGAGCCCTGGTTTAATCAGCGAGGTTCTTGGTAATTTTTGCAAGTGGGGTAATTGCATACACCTGCTAAGAGGCAGGAATGAGGGCTCTGAAGGAAGGCACGTGCCTCAAAGTGAGGTAGAAGCTGTCTGGTACTTTTTGGAAAGTTAAATTAAAGAGTCTTAAGGTGCTAATTGTGGTGGGTTCAGCACTCTGCATAGAGGTCTACTACTGCTGGTGGAGAAGCTGCAGGGTATTGATCCTACAGAGAATGCTGCTTTATTTTGACAGGCAGCTCTTTTCCTAGGTGGCAACAGCATGCCCCAATGTGGGGTAAAACCAAGGCTGTTCCCAGCCCCTTGTGCCTGCACCAAGGGACCAAGCGCCCCAGATATATTCTCTTCAAAATTCTGCACAAGCAACTCTTTGAAAGTAAAAGGTGATCTATACTGCTTTGAAGGCCCACATCAGCTGCCTTCCTGCGTAACCTGGGGCAGTGAATCCTCCTGAAGTTGGAGCTGCAGCTCAAAAGTTGAGTTCCTTTTGAGTAAGCAGTCTGCTCTCCTAAAAGCAAGTTCCCTGCCTCAATAAGCCCCTATGGCATTCAGAGTGTCGGGATGGGGAGAGCTCCTGGACTGCCTCATTCACCTTTTGAGGAACACATGACTTCCCTAACAGTACTGGAACAAGAGCCAAAAGAATGAATATTCCTCATTTCTTCGTTGCCATTTTAAAAGCGGACAAGCATTTAATTAGTTGTTTGCCCTCCAGGGCTGTAAGTTCTTGTATAACTAGATAATGAGCAATTATCATTACAGCATTTTGTTTTCACGTGGTACTATGTGGATTCCAGCACTGACCATGTTTCAAAGGCTCCTGCTCCCAGTTATTACCCAGGAAGGCTATGGGAAGCACTAGCACCCCCTTTACAAGATACCTTTCTTCGAGGGGACAGGCTACCAGTATTACAGGTGCCAGTATAAATCCCACCTGCTCTTACTGGCCTTGCCCCAGAGTGGTCTGAAGTAGTGTTGATACCCACTATAATGGGAAAACCCTAAAATACTCCAAGGAAATTATGTGGTTGGGTGCTTCCCGGAATACTGCCTTTCATGTCCTTAATGCCACCCTTGCCTTTCCTGCTTTGGCAGGGAAAGCTGGCATCAGGGTTACATGGTGTGGTTTAGAAGAGTTACTGGACAATGCAAAGGTCTGAGATTTGGAGTAGCCCCCAGAAGGGCTGCTGAGCTAAGAAAAGCGCCTGATGCAAGTCAGTACTTACAGGATGTACTTGTGTTGAGGTCAGCAATTGGCAATTAATTAATTCGTTAAAATACCTGGAGAGATTTAAAATGGGCACATGGTGAGAACATGCATGCAAGAGGAGGATCTGGAAACCACTTAAGCTTTAGGGCAAACAAAAACCAGATGGGAGATGGGTGCGGTGCTGAAAAGGTGTAGGCAAGGGGCCCATATCTGTCATTATTCCTGCAGCTACAATTTAATTACCATTCCTAGGCTTTAGGGAACTGAGATTTTTCTATTATTTAAAAAAAAAAGGTATGGAAGGAACACAAGTACTGCGGTTGGAAGATCCCCCTTAGCATCATCCCGAGTCTCTGCTAAGAGTTTTATTATGCTTTACTCATCACCCAGAATAGAAACTGTTTCCCCAATCTTAAATGTTAAGGAATTGCTTTCATAGAATTATAGATTCATAGGATGGTCTGGTTTGGAAGGCACCCCAAGGATCACAGAGTTCCAACCCCCTGCCACAGGCAGGGACACCAACCTCCAGGCCTGGATCTACACAAGGTTGCCCAGGGCCCCATCCAACCTGGCCTTGAACACCTCCAGGGATGGGGCATCCACCACCTCTCTGGGCAGTCCATTCCAGCACCTTACCACTCTCTCTGTAAAGGACTTTCCCTTAATATTGGATTTAAACCTTCCCTCCTTCAGCTTTAATCCGTTCCCCCTTGTCCTGCCATTGTCTGCCCTTTTAAAAAGTTGATTCCTCTCCTGTGTCTCTGCTCCCTTCAGCTGCTGGAAGGCTGCAATGAGGTCCCCTCACAGCCTTCTCTTCTCCAGGCTGAACAAGCCCAGCTCCCTCAGCCTCTCTTTGTAGGGCAGGTGCTCCAGCCCTCTAATCATCTTCGTGCCCTCCTCTGGACTCTCTCCAACATCTTTCTTGTATTGGGGGCCCCAGCTCTGGACACAGGACTCCAGATGGGGCCTCACGAGGGCAGAGTAGAGAGGGACAATCACCTCCCTGTCCCTGCTGCCACCCCTCTTCTGATGGAGCCCAGGATACCATTGGCCTTGCGAGCTGCAAGAGCACACTGCTGGCTCATGTTAAGTTTCTCATCCACCATGACACCCAGGTCCCTCAGCAGGGCAAAGGGAAAAAATAAAATACAGAAGCAAAGCCCCTCACTCCCCTCCTCCCTGGACCTCTCTCCTTGTTTCAGCAGCACCAGACCAGAGCACAAGGCAGGCAAGCAGCCCTTCCCCAGCTCTCTGGGCAGTAAGATGTGCACTGCAAGCCTCTTTCATGCAGTTGTAACTTGGGACAATTGGCTGCAACAACAGGTTACAGAAAGGTGAATTATTTACACAGAGGATACTAAAGCCAACCTTGATGCAGTGAAGGGAAGAGGCAAAATTAGCACCCTACTCTGAATGGAAAATACTTTTTTTCATCTTGAGGCCTATAGTGGCAAAGTGACAGTGACTTCCACCTCCAGGACAACATATTAACCCATTAGAGAGGAAGAAGTATCACATAGCAAGGCTCATGTAAAGCCAAATTTGAGTTTAGATTTTAATACTTGCTGAAAAGGTCCAAACCAATTTTTTACAATACCATTTTCCAGGTTGCTAGAACACAGGAAGACATATTTGGATTTTTAAAAACCATCAACCCAAAACAACCAAACAACAGAAAGCCCCAAACTTGATTTTTTCACAGTATTGAAGCAGCTCATGAAGCTTGTTTGTGGAAAACAGATGAAGTGCCCCCAGGCAGGAATTCACTATTGAAAAAGTTGACGAGCAAATGCCAACTGAGCTGTATTTAGTCCTTTCCCCACAAAGCCACGTCAGGCAAAGCAAGCCAATGGGTAGGGAACATGAACTACTGAGCAGAGGTAAAGCCTGACTGATTCCCACTCCCACCATCCCCCAGAACGCACACTGATGGAACAAAGATTTTGGGTTTGGGTTTTTGTTCTGTTGGTTTTGGGTTTTTCTGCTATTTAAAGCCTGTCTACCTGTACTTAAGATGGCTTGTATTTGACCTAGCCACTGAGACAGACGTGCCCAGAGCCAAAGTGCAGGAAAACAAAGCTATTATCGTACTGGGGGCATGATGCCTGGCGCACACACGTACAGAAGGGCATGTACCATCACCCAGAGTGAAGAGGCTGGCTGAGCTCATTCCAAAAGCCAGGTACATGCATCATGAGTAGTAGACTAGCCACTAATCCACAAAGTGAGAATGACCAAATTTCAGGGGGTAAGAGCTGCTTCAAACCAGTGCATCTTTCTAAATGCTACACATTACCCCTTATACAATTCTTCTATCAGTTGCAAGGAGAGATGCAGCTGTAGTAGCACGTGAGGTCACAATGCCAAGATTTTTCCTAAACAGAGCATCATTATGTGGCTTCTGAGCCTAGCCAGAGATGCTGAAGTCAATACAAGTTGAGGGCTCTTCTCATTTTTCAGTAGTGAGTAGAGAGCTTGAACTAGGAAAAAAAAAGATTCCTGTCCCAGGATAAGGACTTTATTTTCTTTTTAAAGAAACTAGGATGGAGTCTTGGCTAGAGAATGGAGTAGGGGTGCATTTCTTATTCTGTGACAGCAGTCAATAGGGAATGTGTTTTGTCATGTCAGATTTCCTCAACATAAGCAGCTCAGGAGAGTTTTGGGATGGAAGTTAAGTTAGAGAAAAACTGACAGAACCGATTTCCCAAAGGAAACAAAACAAACATAATCTACTTTGAAAAAACTCTGATTTTATTTTTGTATTGAAAAGACCTGTCAATTTAAATAGATGTTTATTTCCATTCATGGTCCCAACCAGTGTTGTGTGTTAACATTATTCAGAACTGTATAAAAAGCCATTTGTGTTACATCAGTTAATGTCCTAGAACACTGGGGGGAGGGGTTTGAAGCAGCTTAACATTAAAAATAGGATGTTCCCAAGAAACTTACAACTTATGCAGCATCTTCTATTCTAATTTTATAGGAGCTGAAGCATATTGCAAATACAACTCAAGTTATTTGGTCTTCAAAAAAAAAAAACCCAACCAACTTTAAAACCAGATTGCTTTCATAGCAATATTGAAGCTGTCAGCTGAGAGAACACACACATACACTCTCGTGTGTGCAAACACACACATGGAGAACCACAATGAGCACAACTGGAATACCCCATTCAGTATTTGGATTACGTATGTGTTCTTCTGAATCCATGATAGCTGTAATTTAAAATGCTAATTGCCTTTTTTATATATATATACACACACACACATACGGTTTCCATGGAAACTTGAGATTCTGCACAATCAACTGACATTTATTACTCATGGTGCTGTGAAGTTCTCTAGTGAAAGGGCCAAATTCCAAAACCTTTACTCAAACATGCACATACCTAACTGAAGCCAATGAACAGGGGAGAAGATGGTTTAGAAAAGGGGTTGCAGGGTCAAGGCCTAGATTTGAAAAACCACATGACAGATTGTCATTCAAAAAAAGGGTTTTAAGTCATTCTTTGGTTTATTTCCATGATTCTCAATACTGTCCAAAAAGCCCAGAGACAGTCACATGAGAAACCATAGCTCTAAAGCAAGCCCACAGCATTTTTAAATCGTGTGTATTAAGTGTTCAGAAGACTACAGGAATTCAGAGTACCCCTTACATTCATGTCCCCAAAAATCTCGTAACTGCTTAAGTGCATGCACTGAGGCATGACCGGCATGCCTGCAAATTCATATTGTTCAAGTTAAAGAGTAAATATAGCTGCAAAAAACCCCACCCACCTATAATTAAATGGTCATTACTAGCAATACTATAGCGACTGTCTTGTTATTAAAGAAATGCAGACATGGTTTCTGCCTGTTTGGCTCGCTCAGCCAAAAGGAAGCTGTCTGCCCCATTTAGAAAGAAAGCAAATTTGAAGAATCCAAGGGAGTTTAATATTTCCATGTTCCTGGGGTCAATTATTAATGCAAAGACGCAGACGAATGGCAAGTATAGGAAAGCCTATCTCGTACATTCCATAGTTTGGAAGTCAAAAGCAGAGCTTAACTTCCTTATGCTTAAATGTTATGGTAGGCTTGGAAAACCAGTAAGAACTGATACAGTATTTCCATGAAAAGCGAAGTAGGACTAAGTCTAACCGGCATTCGTATGCAAGCAGTTTTTGCTGTGCTTTATGTAAGGCAGGTTTTATTGCAAAGATAGTTACCAGTCTGCTAGTAGGAAGAAAATACAGGCAACTATATTCAGAGAAGATGGCTGATAATTACTAGTGACAACTTCTATTTTTCAGAACAACTCAGCTTTAATGTACTTTCTGGGAACAGCATTTTCATCACTGGTTTTCACCTCCTTCCCCATCCCACGTTAAGTATCAAAAATCAAGACTGGACAAAAAGAATTAAGGATATTTATCAACCGACAACATCTCGTATTCCAATGTTATTTTTAACTGGAACAAATATAGGTCATTCTTCATAACCTACTGCCAGTGGTTGTTTATAAATATCTGCTTGCTGCAATAAACACTGGTCATTGAGATATTCATTTGCAGTAACTACTTGGCACTAGGTTAATATACTCGTGAAGTTTAATGGAAGTGCTTCTAATGTACATACAAGCACTTAAAACATCAGACTTTTCAAACTGAGTTTTCGGGGGTTTAATACGTATAGTTACAGTTTTCACAAACGTTTCTGAAAGTACTAAAACTCTTCAGAAGTTCAGAGGCTCCTGTCTCTGCATATCTAAGTTTCTCAAAAATTACAGAATAGCTAATTTAACATTCCTGTTCGCTATGCTGAGACAACATGGTACCAAAGTTTAGCTATAAAAAGAGGCATTTTTGGTTGGATTGACCCCCAGTTGTCCCTTAACAGAAAAGCAACACAGCTCAAACCTGTCTCCTCCCTCCAGAAAAAGACACCTAAGGCCACAAATTTACATTTGCCAGAATATCAGGTGTTTCTCTGTTTGTGGCAACTGTGTACATGTCCACTTAGAGAAATACAGTATGAAAGCCCCACCATCACCTTTAAGGATATATAAACCATCTCAGAAGCCACTTTAGGCAGCAGTGCTTATGGAACCACATTACATCAAAACAGTGTGTTAAAGCCATTCCAGCTAGTTAAACTAATTCCTAATGCTGTTCAATCAAAATTCCTAATTCCAGAAAAGAAAAAAAAATCTTAATGTAGAGAGAGGCAAAAAGATGCAAAGATAACCACCACAATGATCCAATAGCAAAAACTCCTGTTTAACGGTTTTCTTATGCTAAAAAAGGCACACAACCCCTTGTGAACTAGAGACAAAAGCTAGCAGTACTACAGCAATAAACCCAGAAGAAAAAGCCTACCAGAATTACCCAATTGCCTACTGAGAAGGAACAATGAAGTAGACAGGCTGCTCTTGCTCTGTTTTGTTTGCAGGGAAGTGGTCAAATTTAATAGTCAAATTTAGCCACATTAAGAAACATTTAACAAAAGCTACCCCAAGAAACCAGAACAAAACCTGACCTTTGGGTCAAAAGGCCGCAGACAGGCTGTTCCATAGCATGTAGCTGAGTGAGTTCAGAGATTGGCAATGAAAGAAAAAACAAAACAAAAAAAAAAAAGCTTTAGACATGTGATGGGAACAAGCTTTGGGATTTATCGAACAGTCACACCAAGCTTCTCCAGCACACGCACTCCCTTTTCTTGGTATTCTTGTCGGGTCATCCAGAAGTTGTCTTTGTCTTTCATGATGTCTGCTAGAACCGCGCCGCCCAGGAACACCATGTGCTTCCGGCGAGGTGGGTCTTCAATCCGGATCTTAAATTTCTAAGGGGGAAAAAAAAAAACCCACCCCAGTTACCAGGATTCTTGAAACAAAGCTTTTCAAAATAAAATCCTGCTTTCCACCAGAGCAATGAAATGGAAACTGTTTAGTGAGAAAAATGCACCCGAAAAACTGAAATGGTAGCTAGCACAGGGCACTGCAGGAGCTCCCAGGTTGTGCAACCGAAGTAAAATAACTACTTTGCGCTGGAAATGAGAGTCATCGTTTTGGGGAACTGGCAATAGCTACTTTCAGTGTATCCACAAAAAGCCCAGGAGTCAGAAGCAAAAGCAAAGACTGTATTTTTGCATTTCATGAACACGGTGAAATACTTCCTAAGCCACGATGGCTAAAATTAATTAAAGTTACTAGATCAAACACAAAATATTTTAAGAACTAGAAGGGCAGATGGAACAGATTTAAATTTACACAATCTGGACCAGCTTAACTAATTAATATTCCTTTATATTCTTTGATGCTAAAGTTCTCACTTTAAGAGCAGAAATGACTACAGTCAAAGCTCTGTATGAAACATGGTTTGAGACTTAAAACATTCTGTACAATCGAGTCATTCCACATAGCTGCAAAAGATCTTCAGAGATCACTGTGTTTAGAACCAGGGAAGTTCAATTCAGTTCACCATTAGGAACTCTACTCAAAAGGAATTTTCTCTGCAAAAATCTCCTCCTTGAAAAGCAGATAGCATTACAATGCAGTGTTACCTCTGTAACCTGTATGTGGCTGTTGTCTACTTATCACAGTACCCAATGAACGAGGGAAATATGTTCCACTTGAAGGTGTGAGAGAACTCTAGCCTCTTACACTTTTGAGTATTTCACTGGTAGCAGGAACCAAAACTTTCACAGATTAAAAAAAAGTTTGCTTAATGATGACTTCAAAGCACAAAACCTCATCAGCTTAATTTAACCTACATTATAAATTGTGCCTTAGCACTTATCAGCCCATTTTACGTTCAAACTAACCCAAGACTTCAGGAATTACCTGCTATCAGCACAGCCCAGGTGGCTTTATTGTAAGCACATACACACAAGCGACCTACTCGAAACACAGGGGTGTGAAGAACCACGAGGCAGCAGCTTTGCGATCTGAATGGAGGGCCACCCGCAGCTTCTGTCATTTCTGACTGCTTGGTTCCCTCTAGTGGGTATTCCGGATAAACCTCTGCCCCACGCCAATAAAGCAGCTACTCGGTACCTACCGAGAGTTTCTCCACATCTCCCTTCAGAACTCGTTCCAGGTAGAGCTGTTTAAGTTCCCGCTCCAGTCGTGAAGGCAGCCCTGGGTACATGGTGGAGCCTCCGGACAGCACAATGTGTTTGTAGAATTCAGACCTGACAAAGAAAAAAAGCATTTCTAAAAACCCTCAGTGTCATCCAGCATACTCTGTAGCACAAGTAGGAACCCACACGTCCAGAGGAGTAAGTACAAAACCACAGTCACCACACAAAAACCAGCTTTTGTGTCACTTCAGCAGACTTGCCTGTGCTCTTCCAGGTATCACAAAAGTAGAAAGTAATACTGCACTTTGGAGATTCTATCCTTGTTTGTTCATATCAGAATAGTCAAGTTTCCAGACAACCCCGTTAAAGCTCTGAGGAATCATCTCAGACTGACCCCCTACTCCCCCAACAGTTCACAGCAAAAAGAGATTATTTTGTTTGAAGGCAGTTCTGTTGTCACCCTGACAGTGTTCTGTCTTACCTGGTATCAATGTCAGCCGCCTGGATGGTGTTAAACAGCAGCTCAGCCACACCAACCCCCTCTACATTGATTAGGTGAGGCTGGAAGAGAGCCTCCGGTGCCTCAAACCGTTCTCCACCAACTTTGATAATCCTGCCATCTGGAAGCTAGTGAAGAAAAACCACAGTTTAGAAGACCACTTTTAGCCACTTGGATACTAAATAAACCAAGAGGAAATGACCTACATTGTTCCCTACTGTTTTAAAACAGGAAATTGTTGATAATTGTCACCACTGCAAGAAGTCATTCAGTACTACTGAAAAGATACAAATTCTTCAATCGTTATGCAATTTACTTAGATCAGGGACCAGATACACCGATGCTGCCGTTCCAAACACTTCCTTGCAATATCGATTTAAGAGTAATGCTTTCCTGCAGTTCCCTTCCTTGCGTGATCATCAGAAGTTTACACTAAGAGCAAGTTTACTATTCTTGTCTCATGTGTGTCACTGCTAGAGGGATGAAGCTGAAACAACCCGATATGCTGGAGAAGTCCAACTTACTCTAGCAAGATCCTGAACAATAATATTCCAGTGTCAAGGATCTAAAATGGCAACAATGACTATAAAAGTCTTATGGAACATTTGTTAAGAAAAGAAAGGTTTTAGACGTTCTCTCAGAACCAAGTAATCTGATTCTACAGACTCCTGTGTCTGGGTAGTGAGCTATTGCCAAGAAAAATTCAGAAGGAATCAAAGCCAGAGCTACCTGATTTTAAACCTGTGACATTTAGGACAAGAAAAGCCATCTCAGAGCACTCACCGTGTAGGATTCAACTAGTACGGTGGTCTCTAACGCCAGCTTCTGCTCCTGTTCAATGTTGTACCCCACATAACAGAGCTTCTCCTTGATCATGCGAACAGTCTCAAAGTCAGCAGAATGGTTGAAAGCATATCCTCGCAGTAAGAGGAGCTGGAGGGAACATACTACGTTAGCACCACAAGAGGAACAACCCAAACCTCTTTACCAGTAGGTGGGTACATTCAAATACATCTTAGTAACTGCTCTCCCTTTTGTAACTTCTAATTCAGTACTAAGCCAAATCTGTCACACTGTACCCGTTATTACCAGAATAGTAGCAGCATTAATCCAAGTGGGAAACTTTCTTTGTCATGACAACTTTCAGTATAACTATTACAAAAACAAGTAAAAGATCACCAAAGTAACTTTTATTTAGGACTTTACTTCAGAACACTTCCATAAAATTTGTCAATCCAAAATGTTGCTCATCTTAAAAAAAACCCAAATAGTCTAGAAAACGTATGGTGTTATTCAATAATCAGGGAAGAATCATTCCAGTATTTTCCACAGTGTAAGAAAGAGTCTAAAAATAGATGAGTAGAACTGATAGAATACAATTTTGTTTTAATTTTATGTATCTGGAAAGCCAGCTTTTCAGTTTTTCCTTCCCAAATATGGAATAAAATCCCTTCCTACAAGACAGCCACTGAGAAAACGTGAAGTCTCTGCAAAATATCAGTAATGTCACATGTGACTTAGATCAGGAAACACAGTAAGGACAGACTGAAGCAATACAAACGGGAGTTCTTTATGTAATTAACAGATGAATAAAGGGAAAGGTACAGTGGTTTCTTGCTATCAAGTTAAAAATCCCTTGAACTGATGTACTACAGACACCAGCCTCAACTGTAACACTTCTTTCCAGCTTACCTTAATGAGGTACCTAGTGATATCCCTCCCAGCGATATCTAACCGTCTGGTGAGATGAGGGAGAGAGAAACCTTCATAAACTGGGCAAATATGAGTTACACCATCTCCAGAGTCCACAACAACACCAGTCAACAAACCTAAAAGAATGGGACAGATAGAATGGCCAAGAGATACATTTAGCACCTTCATAAACAGAGCAGAATAGTAGCGAGTTAAGAATAGCATTGTTCATTGTAATCCTAACACAACCGGTTTCCCAGGTCGTCGTTTTGGGACAAGCAAGCACAATTTAAAATTCTGTTATTTCCATTCAGCTGGTTTTTAAACTTAGAAGTTCTCATAGTAACAAATACTGTCATATACTTTAAAAAGTATTGCCTCCAGTTTTTCCTAGATGTTTATAACTCTGCCGTTCACAATTTTATCTGGTGTTTTGACACCTTAAATTGCACTCTAATTAAAGAGAGTATCTAAGATCATTAAAAGCTTGTTGGGGCACAAATTCCTCCTCAGAATCAGCTGTATATGTACAACCTTATATTAATTTCTCAAATATGAAGAAACCTACAGTTATTCAGGCCACAAGTTGTTACAATTGTTAGGATTTGTGAATTTTGACTGGCATTCAACAAAAAGCACCCCAATGCTTTCATAACATAGGGAATATATGGATTTTACAACACACATCTATCCCCCCCCACCCCCGAAACAGCATAACGCTGAATCAGATCCACTTTCATAGATCAAAGAAATTAACTCCAGTGAAAAAAGTTTACCATATGACCCTTAAATTCTAAGGTGTACAAAGCTGAGATATCACAACTATGTCAAAGCAGAAGTTTCTGTACTTTACTAACAAAATAAATAAGAAGCAGAATTAATGTTCAAAGTTGATTAGAAAAGTTTCACAGTTTCTCACAAGCTACCTATAGCAAGAAAATATATTTTAAGGGAAGACATTCAAATAATGAGGGAACATTTAATATGTAATGGCAAGGTTATTGGTTTGGCTTCTGTAATTTGCTCAAGTGTTGTAAACAGAAGGCAAACAAATTGGCTATTCGCTTCGAATGAACCAAAGAACACACCTTGGTTCAGTTGTGTAATCAGATCTTCAGATTTATTAGTGAACTGGGGTAACTGCCATGAAAACACAAGTCTTGCAATCTGACACATGGAGAAAGGAAGGAAATAGTCACAAGGGACTACACCTAACTCCCAAAGACTGTTGTGAGGAATTGCCAAAGAATTTCCTAATTAGAACTAGGTTTTGACATATAAACTCCTTTGCCTTTAAAAGGCACACAAGCACATGGAATTTCAGGTAAAAACAACATTTAGTCTTAAGAGAGTTTTAACAGCAGCAACAAAATGTGGTGCACTGAAGAGAGGCACATCTCTGTGTGCAACCTTAGCCATTACTGTAATCTTTAATGTAATAAATAGGTAGGATGTTTTAAAGGGCTTTTAAAATTTATTTTCAAAAGCAACTGCTCTATTTCCACGCCACTTAGTTTTTATAACTTTGAAGGCCTTCAAATTTATTTTAGATGACAGCATGCAGAAATACTGTGGACTGCTCTAAGTTGTTTCACTTTTTGTTATTCAAAATGTTAATTGAGCACCACACGGTAAAATACACGTACCACTACAGCAGCACTTATGTTAGCCAATTCAATACTGGCAAGCAATCAAACCAAAGAAAAAACAAGGGGGCAAAAAAAGGAGAAACAACACAGATCACAGAAAATTAATATCCAGGTCTGCAAAAGTGGTTTTGGTTCAACTAGCTTTAATGACTTGTGTAACAGAACCACCCTTCCAGTACCCCACTGCTTTTGCTCTCAGACATAGAACCCATGGTGACATGTTAATGGAAAAGGATATTTATGTCCTACTGTGTGACAGCTAAATAGACCAAGCCACTAGTAAACAGATGTAAGGAGTCATGTCATTAGCACTGATGTACTTGAGTAACTTCTTAAAATCATAGATGGGTTGCAGTCAGTGGTAGAATTTCTATATAACTCAGTAAATCCATTGTTTTCTCCTCAGGCTGAGGATCATTTATTCTAGTTTATCTACAGCAAAAGAATCCAGAGTTTTGGGGTTTTTTTTGTTTTAAAACTGAAAATAGTGCAAAAGTTACCTAGTTATCTTCTTGAAATTCAATTATGGTAATAAATTTTTCCTTTATCGAAAAAGCAAAAGAACATCATTAAAGACCTGGAAAGATGCCAAAGGCTAAATGACTACACCCTGAAACAATGACAGTTTTAATGAACTAGGTTTTGGCATTTACAAGCATGTCTCCACGGTTGGTTCATGAAAACAACATCAACAGTGGCACCTATCAATAGTTCCTCAAAGCAAAAAGCAAGCCCCTAAATTAGAGCTGAACTTACAAAGGCACAGAATTAAGCCCAAGACCCATTAATACCATATTAGTACTTTGGCTCAGCAACACATTTCTGAACTGAACAGATTTTAAGTTATCTTTGCCTACCTTGAGCATACAAAGTAAGAACAGCCTGAATGGCTACATACACCCCAGAAAACTGGTACGTCTCAAACATAACCTGTAAGATGAAGACAAAAATTAATGTCCAAAACAGGTCAACTACTTAAAAGACATTTTGTGAGTGCTTGAAAACTGTATTTCTACAATTCTGTATTTTTACTAATCAAAAACACTTTCCAAGAAATTTCATCACACAGATTCTACAGAAACATTATAAAAACGTTTGCTTTATAGCAGTAAGTGGTACATTCAGTTCCATACCTCACCTGTTGATGCAAGACAAGCCATATGAAATATTCCACATCTGTTTAGCAACTTTCAGGAAACCCACACACCAATTTCTGCAGCCTTCCTAAGCTGCTTTCCAAAGTGCTTAATGAGTGGGAGGCAGTACTTGTAGGCCAGCCAAGTACTTCATTACTGAAGAGTGACTTGGGAATGAAATGTTTGTTAAAGGTGTGTGCTCCAAATTTAATGAAGTTCAGGTATTTGTCTTCCTTATATCAAGCCCTACAGACTTTGTACAACTGCAGACCAGGCTAAGTAAAGACCAAACAGACTCCTACACGTATGGGCCCAGCATCAGCCCAGTGTCACAAGTTGCTCTGCACATGTGAGCTGCCTTCTTCCTTTCTTTAAAGCACAACTGATGTCAAATTCTAAAATTAGTGCAAAATACACTACAAGTGAAATAATACAGGTAGGGCTCCTTGGTTGCTGCATGCCACAGGTCTCTGGAACTCTTACTGCAATGTGAAAATTTAACTGCCTGTCTTGTAGACTAGTTTCCCCTAACCACTAAACTAGTTTCAGTGAAGAAACAGTCTCAGATTAAAGGATGTACAGTTTATAAGACCGTGTCCTCTTTATAAACACAAAAAGGCCAAGTAAACAAATTGTACCATACAGCAGTTTTCCCCTCAAAATGCTTTACCAGGAAAAATGGATTAAAAAAAAAAAAAAGTCTGATTATTCCAGCACATACAGAAGTTTTGCTATTCTGTGGCCTCCTAAGCACTTCTGCAACTTCTAGGATTAGAAAGTGATTAAATCCAGAGTACTCCCACAGCTCAAGTAAAAGATACCTAAATATTTTTAAAGAAAAAGAGCTGATGCCTGGCAATTTTAGAATTCTGAACTATTTAAAGAACATCCTCTGTTAGAACACTGTGATGTTAAACGACTGGCCCTTATCAAAAACCTGATCCTTGCAAAGTCAAGTTAATTATTTCACAGCTGAATGGAGCACACTGCAAAGCCCCTGGGAAGACCGAGGCCGCCTTTCTCAGGAGCACACAGTATAAAGTCAAGCAGGAAGGGACACAGAGGGGCTGAGCCACAGAGCACCCTGCCATGAGAACATCACGCTTCGGGTTCGTATAAACCCTGGGCAATAGGAAAGGAAATTTAATAAGCAGTCAGGTGCGTGGGCTAAGCGTGAGCAAGACATTACAAGGCTGGTTAGTAACTTCTGTACTGGCCAGAATTTAGCACATATTCAGTGCTTTCAGAAAAAAGCAGCAGGAGTGTCTGCCAGAAAAGGAACTGTTGAAAGGGCAGCTCAAAGAGAGATCCGGTTTGAGTAGTTGTTGTCTAAACCAGCACTATTCCAATGGATGAGTCGTGCAGACAAGCTGAGCACTTACAAAACAAAAATGTAGGAAAAAATCTAAATTGTCACATTCACACCACAAAATGAATTCTCAAATGCCATTAGTTAATGCCTTCACACACACTAAACCCTAGAAGCCACTGCAAAACCCTTTTATAAACTGTATGAAGGCCTTTGGGGAGAGGGGTTGTTACTCAATACTTTCAAGACATTAGGTCTGTTCTGTCTGATAGGGAAAATGCCTTGGCAGAGGACATACACGTTAAGAAATCTTAAGATGTAAGCACTGAGCAGGATGTTCTGAAAAGATTCTTCTGATGACAGCAGCTTTTTGATTATCTACAAAGAGATGTTCTAGTTGGACACAGAAAGGAAAAACTAAAAATTGGGAAAAAAGCTAAATAATACTAGTTTGGGATTAGGAGAAGTGATGGCGCTACCCCATATGCCGTTACAGTCTGCCTGCTCCCGAGGGTATTACAGAATGACAATGCAGCAGGTAGAGACAAACAGCAAACCGTTAAGCTGAGGAGCAACCAGTGCCTGGTGCATGTTATGAAAGAAACAGCACTGTAAAAAAAATATATATTTAGCTGTCCTGTGAACACTTGCTGCTGTTACTGTGTAGTTGAGTCTGATGGAGCGATGGGGTGAGGAAAGAGAATTACTGGAAGTAGAATGAAGTACAGCGCATATAATTAGCTATCAACTTGATGTGGTCCAGATGACCACGCTTTTCTTTTAAAATGCTACTGCACTGTATCATAAAATGCAGAGATGTGATGATGTTTACTGTAGGCTTCAGGAAAAAGCCTTAATTCAGTCCTCTACTTCATACTGGGCTAGCCTCCCTGAAAAAGATCACTCCATGTCAAATATGAAAGGAGCATAAATATGTTGCAGTTAAGCTAAATATTGCTAGTCCTCACAACACTGTGATCCATTTAAATTATTAATGGAAACAATGAGCTTCTGTTTAACTCAAATTTCAACTTACAAAAAAAAAAAATGGATTCTAGTTCTCCCTAATCCTCCGGATCATGACTAAGTATCTACAATCTCTGAAGTGGTTTAAAAAAGCAAATGGAGCAATTATCAGAGTTCAGAAGCCATACAAGACTTTTCAGTTTACGGTATAAAATTACTCAGTACCAGAATAACTAAAATCCAGCCTTTTGTGTTTACAAGGAAAACAGAAACAAGACCACCATTGTAGACAGCCAAAAAGAAAGAAGCCTGAACAGGAAATCCAGCCATTCCTGCTACATGGAGGCCACCCAGAATACTCTGCTATGCCTATCACACCACAGCTGACCAATATACAATGGTATACTAGTGTTGCATTATATAATACTTAGTAACAGGTGCCTAATGCCCACAAACGCTAAGAAATGCTGCATTTAGATTATACAGTTGGATTTTTTTTCCCCACTTGTTTTCCCCAACTCTGCTATACTTCACTTGCCACCAAGGCACTGAAAGAAAAAATGAAACAAGTTCACTGCTGTGTTGCAGAAAACACTACTGTAGCTCTGAGGGTGTTAAACGAAAGGTACATTGTTACTAGTCTAAGCAACAGATTTGGTAAAAAATAGACACAGCCTTGATATTCAAATTTCAGATAACTGGACAAGGTTTCAGACTTAGAATCCAGTCCTTGATTACATTTCTGTTACACTGAATACTTACATTAATTGAAAATACCTATGATGCTTGAGGGGGAAAAAAAAAAGAATCAAACCATAACAAGAAACTAAACTTTTTGTCCTTATTAAACATTATTGCTCTTCAAAATCCAGTCTTTATCACATGGTAGTAGAGCTAAACAACATGTATCTGACAACCTGCATCAACACAAGGTTCAGATTGAGTTTAGGTCACCCAGGGCAACACTCTGTGATCGAGGATTCAAGAGTCCGGCTTCTTCTTTGAAGGCTTTAATTGACGGTCCCTAGCATTAATCAAAAATTAATGAATTGGATGTCATCACACCTTTGTCTCTACTACTGCTCCATCTGGTGGCAAGCATCATCTTGCTCAAGGCTCAATCTCCCCTGAAGCATTACAGGCTTACAGAAGTCCAAGTCATTTAAGATCAACAACATTCATCCAATAGCTAGTGATCAATATATCTTGGATACACAAAGATAAACATGTCTTTCCAATTCTGCGTTTGAATGGTGATATAGCTTGAGACAAGAAGCCAGCTTACAGCTTTTGAGTGAAATCAGCTTGTTTGGATTTAACCACAGTAGCCTTCATGACTAGGGCTAAGGATGAGTTTTAGTTAGAAAACAGGAGGACTGCTTTGCCTCAGAGAGTTACCAGGTGTTCCAAGAAGTTAAAATCTCTTAGCGATGCTTCATTGACAATAGACATCAGTTTCTACTAGATAGACATACCTCCACAATCTTCTCCCTATTCTTAGTTGGATTCATGGGAGGTTCCGTGAGTAATATTTTACAATTTTTTGTGTCAATATTAAGTTTTTCTGGTCCAAATGTGTAATCCCAGAGGTGCTTCATATCATCCCAGTTCCGAACTATGCCATTTTCCATCGGATAATTCACTTCCAGCATTGAGCGCAATTCACTTGCTTCATCACCAACCATGAGATCCTGTAAAATTTTAAGAGAGAAACATGTCAGTGCTTGCAAAGTTTTCTACATACCAAAATCATCAAGAATGACAGCGAACAGCTCCAGCCTGTGTCCAACTCTGTTCTTACACGATACTCACATTTTAGAATGATTTTCAGGTACTTAGGAGAGGGGTAGAATATATTTCATGTATTAAATTTGCCTGTTACACATCCCAAACCTTTTCTGAAATAAACTTAATCGAATTTTATTTTCCAATTAACCTTAAACAAACCAATAAACCCTGTTCCAGCTAGATGCTACAAAGACCTTCGTAAGTACAGATGTTTCTCCACTGACACTTCTAAATTTCTTTTATTATAAAACACTAATTTCTAAGGGCTGAGATGCAAAATAGCACGTAAGGGTAGTAGGTGGGATTGGCAAGAGTATTTTTTCCATGCATGTTGCAAATTTCTGTGCACAATACCAAAAAAGGAATAATGAGCGGTGAATAAGCATACTGAACAGTAGCAAAAGCAAATAAGAGATCAGAAGTTCCACACTAGACGTTAAAAGAAACAATGGTTTACATATTGCCCATGTCAGTAGGGTGTGAAGAGACACATTTAAATATAAAATATACCTTCGTCTATCCCATGCCAAAGTCCCACACCGAAAGCCCCAGTAATGCATTCTTACACAAACACGACCGACTAATGCATAGTTTGTATAGTCGTTCCACACCAATTGAGCAATCTGTTTATTAAAGTTAGTTATGCAAACACTGCACATTCAAATTAGTAGCACTGTATCTTCTCCTTTCCCACATATTTCCCAGAGAAAGCAGGCACAGTAGCACCTTATCTCTGCTCTCTATCATATCCCACACTTTTCTAAAGAAGCCTCAACTGACTTGATCGTATTTAGCCTACAAAGAGGTATTTCTAGGCACCAACAGCACTGTTTCCATACCAGTACTACATTCATCTCACTGCAGAAAAGCCAGCTGCTTCACAAACCGATGCCACCGCTGTTTGCAGTTGCTGTGTGGCACACAAAGCTTTGAAATGAGGGTCACACAACCTGCTATTTGATGCTAGGGAAAAACGATGCCCAATGAGAAATCCAGCATCCTGTTTATAGCACATTTTGTAAGTAACCCAAACAATTACTGTTGACCATAGAAAAAGGAAGTTAATTGAAAATAGTTTAAACCAAACCATTCCTCTTCTAAGCCCTGTCCGTGACAAGCCGTCTTATTTTCCCTTGCACAGCAGATAACCGTACAGAAGAGAGAAGTCCAGGCTCTGGCATTTCAAATCAAACCTACTCTAGTGAAACTGCCCTATGAAAACTCCACCACACGGCCACATTACTCCTGAGAATTTTAAGACGACAGGAACTCCACCAGCTAGAAGAATCAGAAGCTGCCTTTGTGCATTGTTCTTTGAGGCTCTATGCTGCCCAACAGGACATAGCCCAGGAAAAGCCGCTATTCAAATGCGCAATCGAAGCTCCACAGAACTTTTGCATCCTTTTACCAAAGTTAAAGGGCAGAACAATTGTTCTCAAGAGTATCCTAACAAACTGTGAGCACTCAGTAGGTGAAGAGGGAGGGGAGCACAACTGAATTTGCATAGAGGAACCGGTATTATGACATTCAATGTTTCCACCACTTTGATACTCATTAATATTTATCTCACTGAAATCAAAGGTTATTCAAGCTCTTGGTTTCTAATATTAAATACAGGAAATGCTACCGTTAAAGATGCTGAGCTCATGTTCATCCTTAAGAGTTATTCTTACACCTCGCAAAACTACAAGTTACATAGCCTTTAGAAGCAACACAAAATACTCTCATTAATTAGTTATTAGGAAAACCCAAAGCAATGAACAACATCCAAAATAAGTATGTATTCAAATGTAAAATGCAGGACAAGACAAAACAATGAATAGCATTAAAAAAAATAATGACATAACAGCTACTAGGTCCCAATAAGCAAAAAATGCAGTAAACAAACAGCACGGGGCACCTCCACTTACCATCTTTTTGTTATTCTACTTCAACAGGTCAAGAAAGGTGAAGAAAGAAGGTAGAAGCAAGAAAGTCAGAAAAGGCCTAAATGAAATTCTCAAATTATTTTAAGTACACAGTAGAAGTAGGCTGAAAAGAGAGGCACGTACAGCAGGGAATGATCTGAGTTAGTTTAGTTAGGGCCAAACATCCTCGGGATCTCAGATTAAAATGCCTCTATAAAGGAAGCCATTGCTGCATGTCAGTGGCGTGGCACGTCATGTTTATGCATCTTGCATCATAAACAAGAACAGCGTATCTGCCTTTCTCAAACAGGACTCTGTGTGTAAGTATTCTGTACCACTGGAGTTCCACCCTGGGCAAGGTATTCATCCAAACCAGACAAGAGTCTGCACAGGGCATCTAGCCACAACTAGGAAGTCAGTAAAAGCCAAGAGCAGCATCTAGGCTTCTGCTTTTAGACTTTTAGGGTTGCCATTTTAAGTAAAATAATCCCAGTAATAACTGAATTTTTGTGTTTATGCCCTGACCTGGGGGCTCTTGAGTAGGAAGAAAAAACTGTATCCCTGCTGCTGGCTGGAGTGAGAATCCAGAAGGAAAACATGGACAAAGCAACTTGAAATAGATGGATGATAACCACTGCTTTGATCAGCTTCCAGACTCTTCACACAGTTTCTGAATTTCACAGGAATGACAGCTTTTCTAAATGGTTCTGAGAAGTTAAACTGATAATCTTCTTGCCAGCTTCCTTTACTCAGTTTTAAACTTATCCTGTAGGAACTTACAGTGAGTGGCTAGAATGAAGTTTTGACATAAAACTCATCTGCTAATTTATTTAATTACTTTTTTGATTTAAAAAGAAACCTTCAAGAATTTCACAAAGGGAAACAGCACTCACTTAAGTCTTCCTACTGTATTATCCTACTGGGACACACAAAAGTATCTGTGGCAGGGATTTCTTGATACACTGTTTCCTTCAGAAGAGTGACAAGCAGATGCTATCAAACTTCTAGGAAGACCCTAGACACTGTTTATACTCTCTAAAACACACCTGTGTGATCCATGCTCAGGCAGACGGGCAAGGCACGTGAAATTACAGTTACTGGTCCTTTTGCACTGATCTCACAGCAATTACCCACTTCTACAGCCTACCTTCCCAACTCAACACTGTCACCTGCAATGACATCAAACTAAGTTATCGGATAATCAAAGGATACCAAAACTGGCAGGACAAGCTGCATCAGACCAGCCTGAAAGAAAACACAACTTAAACAATGGGATTTCATGCAAGAGAATTCTGCTTGGACTTAAGACCAGAAACGACCACGTCACTTTTACAAAACTTCACCAGGATCTCCTTGAAGATACAGTCACATTAACTTGAAGTACGTATCCAAAGAAACACCGCTCCAAGTCTTGCAAGAGAAAGGAAGAAGTTCTCTTCTCCTTACAAAACCTTTTATCTACTGTAAAAGGCAAAGAGCTCCATCCTTTCAAACAGACTGACAGAGCTGACACAAGGTAAGTGGAAGTGCAGGGATTTTTGGGGTTTTTTTTTAAACGGAAAAAACCAGGGGCCATTTTGAAAAGGTCTGAGATTTTCCCATCCTCTTCACTTCCTAGTATGGCCTTCTGCTTATACCAGTAACTTTTTACAGGCAGTAGCAGAAATCAGATAACTGAAGTTCTGGTCACCCACAGGGTTCTGAAAATAAGGAACAAAACAGGGGAGCTTTTTTCCTTTTTACTAAGCTGCTGCTCAGAAGCAGGAGGGAAAGCAAAATTGGAAGCCGGTATATGTGTGGTTTTACTTGACCCTGACTGGCCTGAGCGAGGGCTCCTACCGTTCTGCATCGCCTTCCGCTCCTCCCTCAAGTTCCTGCTTCTGCCCGGCTCTCAAACGGGAGCTTGCAAAGCTGTCTATTAAAGCAGTCAAAACTTCACCTGACAAAGAAATCACTCTTTTTCAGCTGGATCTGCTCACTGAAGCAGCTCACCATGTGACTGCACACACAGTGTGACCAGAACAAGGTGAGAATGCGTGGCCAGAAGCACGAAGGGAGGATGTGACCACAGCAGAGCCAAGACACTGACTGAAGCCTGTACTGCAGAAGCAACTACTAGCATCTGAAGTATTACTCTGTAATTAATAAGCAAGAAATGATAGCTCCTCAGGCTTCAGAAAAATGTTCTCAAAGGTATGCACCCCCCCCCCCCCATTCATCCCAGGACAAAATAGCCTAAACACAGCCCCTCCATCTCTAACTGGTAACTGGTACCAATTAGTTTTGCTGTCTATCAACAGCAAAAAGAAAAGCAAGCAAAAACAATAGAAACAATGAAGTGCAACACAACCAAAGTTAAACATCTCATACAAGATCACAGATAACCAACTGTGAGCAAAAAGCAAACAGTACAGAAAGACTCAGAAGCTTCAGGAGTTCTTCAGCATTGTCTCAGAATCTCACAGTACAGCTCTGTGACAGACTCTGTCCTATTTCTGCCTTCTAATCTTGACATCATTTACATCTTGGCACCTAAAGTCCCTTTTTGCCCAGAACTATTTGAGCCCTACCTGCTGCCTCCTCAGCTGTAATATCTGAAGGCCTCCAGTGCTTTAGGTTTCCCTCATAATAACTTTGTGACAGGCTAAAACCCACTACAGAAATTAATCAGGAACTACTGGAACAGCATAAAGGGGAATTAAGGAAAAAAACCATTTCCAAACATTACATAAGTCAAAAGCTGCCCTAAATATTTTTATCTGTCAGAAAGGAATAATAATGAAAAACAGTTACCTTGATTTCAATGTTTCCCACTTTAGCAGTTGATCTTATAATGGGTCTTCCAACCAAAGCTGGGAAAATGTGCTCCGGGAAATTTGAGCCCGCATAGCCACATTTCACAAACTGAAAAGGAATAAATAGTTTTATTAGAACATACATTACTTTTGTTTACCAACAGAAACCTGGTTTGGAACAAAAAATTAAAAGCCTAAATGTCAGAGCATGTGTGCCACTAGAAGCCTACTGGGTTTATACTTCCAAACCAACTCAACACATTTCAGATGAAAACGAGTAAGTCTGTTGAGAGGTGTGAAAAAGTGTTTGAATAGGGATTTCACGCTGCTATACACAAAGTTCTTTAGCAACCTGAAATCTATCATTCCATAAGGAAGATCCCCTTATAACGAGCACCCAACAAGACCCAATTAACCCGTCTCTCCACTTAGAGCACACAGTAGCATAATGAATTACACATCAGAAAAAAACCCAACCCAAACCTTATGAATTCAGGTGTTACACTGTTAAAAAAAGCAAAAAGTGTGCAAGAGTTGAACTCACAGTCTGTGCAATTCAGATGGATTTCTCAGGAATCCATAACTTTCATGGGTTCTTTTAAGGAAAAATATATGAGCTTGCAGTAAACACTTCTAAAGCCAACAGCATGACCAAAACCTCAGCTGATGGTAGTTCACACCAAAGAGTGTTTGTTACCCAGATAAGTAAGAAAGGAAGCTTTAGATCACTGGGTCCCAAGATAGAACATACACAAAGAAAAAAAAGAGAGGATTAATTGAGCATTAAATTATATATATAATGAAAGAGATGGGTCATTAGAAGAAGCTCAAGTGTAAAAAACGAATTTTAAGTGTGCCAGCAAGAAGCTGCAATTTTAGTTCCTGGGGATCATCAAAATTAGGCTCTTTGGCTATCCTACTCTGATGTTCTGCCTGCAGTTCATACAGAGGAAGCTTCTCTCTTTCATGCATGCTTAGCGTACTGTGCTAAATCATCAGGCCAGAACAGCATCCTCCAGTCCCAAACTAAACATTGTGCATTTTCATCTGCAAAATGACTCGGCCATGTAGGTGTAACAGCATTAACACAGCACCATAGGATCATACAGGTTAGAGGGAACCTCAGGAGCTGTCTCATCCAACAAAGCAACCAACACTGAACTCAGACCAGGTTGCTGTGGGCTTTGACCAGTTGGGTGATGGAAGCCTCCAAGGACAGAAAATCCTCAGCCTCCTCCGCACCTCGTCCCAAAGCTTAATTACCCATTTCAGGTTGTATTAAAAGCCATCTGCTAGAATTTCCAAAGCATTCACTGAGTTTTCTGAGCTTGAAAGACTGGCACAGAGATAATTATCACAGCAAAGAGTACAGCTAATTGCAGCTGAGGGGAATTCTGTCATTACAGTAACAGTAACATGAAAAGTCGCCTTCTGTTGCTCTAAATTACTCGCCTTACTGCAGTAAAAAGGGCACCTGTTTCAGAAAGAAATTTATAAAGACAATTCCTGAAAGAGCCAAGAGGTGGGTTTCATTAAAGCTGGGCTAATACAGGGGGAAAGGGAATTTTTTGCTTTTGTGACCCTGATTTTTCTAAGCGCTTGCTGTCTCCAACAGCAGTGCCATCAGGAATACCTGAAGAATGCCACTGTGCACGCAAGTCATTTCACTCATTCTCCTTCAACCCAAGATCTCTGACAAGGCAAGTACTTATGAACTCTTTGGCTTATATTAAGGCCAGAAGTACCTAGGAGTTATATAGATCTTATCTGGGTGTTCAAGGATGCAGTGCTGCTATGGGAAAGCAGAGTAGCCACAAGCATTCCTGGATCACACTACCTGAATACACTGCAAGCCGTTACCAGAGGAAACAGAAGAGGCATTTGGACCAAGCTGGGTCCAAATAAAAAAAAAAAAATTTAAAAGCACTTCCTTTCAGACTTAGCAAATTACTGCATTCAGGGCAATTACACAGCTTTTGTTGTGATTACAATATTTTGGTACCCTTGTTATAAGTTTTATTGTGCAAGATCTGGTCAAGCTAGAAGGAAGTTCCCTAGTAGCCCATACAATCCCATCCTCCAGCTATAAATTGGTCGGAGTACAAGCGTAACCACCCCAGGCAGCCTGTTCGCCTCTACCCATGTATTTGCTTGCAGCTTTTCCTCCTTTTCTTTCCTCTGGCATGAGGCAACTTCCCTACCAGTTATCACCAACTGTGCTGGCTAACAGAAGCAACACCTAAATGAATCCTTATGACTCAAGCTACCAGAGCATCCCTCAAGAAGCTCTGCTACCCACACTTTTTAAAATCCTGCTGACTGAGCAAATAAACCCCGAGGTTTACATAGCAGCCACTGAGATACATGGCCAAAATGGCCACTGTGCATAAGTAAGCACCTCTTGGCCAACCTTAAAAATACCTCTCAAAATCACATACAACTAATGCTGACCTAGAAAATGCCAACCTACAAAAACACTATCAGTTCTTACTATTCAAATTGTAACAGTAACTTTTAACACCATCTCTTCCCCTCCAATTTTGAAATTTCCCCCCCCCCCCAACGCCCAGGCTACATGAAAATTTGGTGAAGAACAAGTCAGCCTAGTACATCAGCTTCCCCATCAATGAGAGCATCCCCCACTGTAGTACTTCCCCAACATGGTATTGAATATTCAACTGGTTCAGTAAGTTCATGATGCCATAACATTGGAAATAATGGCTGAAGCACCAGACTTGGTAAACTACCAACAAATAAATGCACGTGAGAAACACAAATGTATCCAGTATAAGAGATCTTGGACAGGTCTAGATTTTTGAAGGGGTCCAAGAAGCATCAGATACTTCTCCCTTCCTCACAAAAGATCCTCCAACATCTTCAATTAAACATCACGAACTGCAGTAGTTTGGAATATAATCAGCTTCTCTTTTCCAGTGCTGGATATTCAACACTCATTCTTTCCACTCTCAACCTGAAACCTTCTAATAAAATTTAAGTAAAAGGCACACATTTCTCTTCTACCCCTTATTATCAAATAATTTCACTACAATGCCTACTACACACCATGTCTGGAACAATAACATCAACACTCAATGGATTTATGCATCTTCATAAGGAAGCCAAGAGTTCATCATCATTCAGTCTTGAAAGCATTCAATATATATTCAGAATGTTTTAAGAATAGCTACTTAGTTTGCCTGTGTGCAAGACCACATATGTAAGAAGTTTTACCATATATAGTTTCTTCTCCATTTCACTGTGGTTTACACTGACTCTTTCACTTCCTACTGAGTCATCAAGCAGTAAGAACTCGTACGTATAAGTGCTCTTTCAAACCAAAAGAATGAGGAAGCTCACAAACAGGTCACGTGACATTTTAAAGCAAAACCTAATATTCTTATCAGGTCTCTGTGCTCGATCCTTTCAATCGACACAACTCTCAAACAGTGAGAGCTGAGAGCAACTTCACAGGCCCCTAAGTGACTTACCACTAAGCTACCAGTAGGAAGATCCATCTCTACTGCTTTAGAGCTTTGAGGTGCCATTGCCTGCCCCTCTCCCATACTATGTGTTGCAAGAACTTCCTTCTAGTCACCTCTTCCTCAAAGATCAGTTGCAGCCAGACATGCTGCCGTTTGACTTGTCGCCTAACAACAAGAGTAAACTCCAAAAACAAGCCTAAAGTTAAAACTCACATCTGATTTTTCTAACGATGCTCTTCATTTTCATCTAGTATTTCTGGCACCTGACAAGAGATTTCATTTCAATCATCGTTTTAAGTATGACCTATCACAGTGTAATGGAAAGCACTGACATAAAGCAGGTAGCCTTTGTCATACAGAAAGCTTATTATTATAAAAACACTGGTTTCACAATACAGGATCACTTGATAATCTCAACATGTAGTTGAGACTCAAAAGATTTACCAAATGGAATTTTAGTCACATTTTATTATCCCAAATCAACCTGAATATTTTGATCTCACTGGTTTAACGACTATTTATCGATACTTTGCTATCCAACACAACGATCTCTTATTTACATCCTGCTGGTATAACTCAGAGGAAGAAAATGTATCATTCCAAGATGTCTCTTGATTGAAAAGCATGTGCAGATATATTACACTGTACAAAACCTTCCGCTGCAGATCCAGTTTGAGAAATTCAGTAAAAATATTGGTTTCTACCGCATGCTTCCCAGAGACCGGCCACAGCACAACACTGCTGGTGCTACCCATACACTGCACATTTTATAACTCCATCATTTATGCAAAGAACAGTAAATTTCAAAGACAAGCCTAAAGTTAAAAATCACACCCTTGTGCAAAGGGCCACATGAAAGGATGAAGCTCTGATTTATTTATTTCTATGTGGGCCTGACAATCAGGGTATTAAACACTATTAAAAAAAACCCTCAAACAAACAACCAAAAAAGCTTACACATCCCCCCTTTTTCTAAATTATAGTGTAAAAAAGCACCCAAAGGCTCCAGCCCTATTAAAGATAATTTTCACTACAGGAGGAAAACTGAGAAGACATCAGAACTGTCAAATACAAGGGTTCTTCTTCCTGAACCGTTCTAATCATTTCAGATGCTAATTGGAAAAACCTCTAATTCAGGATACTGAATCTCTAACAGCGACATCCTTTGTCTCAACTATTCCTCCCGGGCTTTAAAACAGAAATCTTCTTTATCCCAAATGGCTATATCAAGAAAAAAATTAAATTTCTTTTTCTATGCCAATCAAGAGATCTTAATATCTCAGGTCTGTTAACTCTCCACAATATTTCTGTATGGGGGAAACCCTAGTTTCCCAAACAATGTTGACAAGGAGAACTATTCCCCTCTAGCACTGCATCTCTCTGCTTTAAAATGGTATCTGTTTCACTTCCTTCCGCCTCGAAGCCTTCGTGCCACTGACAAAAGGATGAATTTCTAGTGGGTGCCTGCACTCATCAAGGAGAGCAGAAAAGGTGAAAGGATGGAGAGAAAAGCCTTCGGGGCTCTCTCGATTAAAAAAACCTTCAATGCCGATTTTGAGCACAATGCACGTCATGAGGATACTAAAGGGGAGGATGACACTCAGCTGTGGACCAGTAGCTTCAAAATCCCCCACCCCCCAACCCCAAAACGCTTCCCTAAACCTCCTAATTCGGCACACAGGGGACCCATCCCAACGCATAACGCGCTCATTCGGAATGTATTTTTACTGCTTTAAAACAAGGCGTTTCTGTTGAAGTCTAGTAGCTCCAGCGAGGCTCGACAGAGAAAGAAGCTGGCCACGGCACGCCGGCGAAATGCCGGGGAGGGGGCAGGGCACAGTACCGCACCCCAGGCACGGGGCCCAAGACCCCCGACCGTAGATTTTGCTCAGCCGGCTCAGAACGAAGCGAGCAGCCAGCGAACCGCCCGGACCGGCGTTTTTCCGCGCCGAGCTCCC
>VZTU01011100.1:110874-138394 GCA_013400835.1 Zapornia atra
TCGGGGGGGAGTCGCCCTGCTTCCCCTTCCCTCCCCCCCCCAGCCACCCGCAGGGCGGGTCTCGGGTCCGGCGCGACTCACCCCGGTGCCGTTGTCGCACACCACCACCTTCCTGCCCAGCGTGTCCATCCCTGCGCGCCGCCACCCAGCACCGACACAGACCCGGCCGCTACTACCACCGCCTCAGCCTCCGCCACCGGGCACCCCCCGCCCGCCCTGCCTGCCGCGCGCGCACGCCGGAAGCCGTCAGCGGCAGCCACCGCCCAATCAGGGCGGCAACGCGCCCTACTCCGGTGCCGGCCTCTTCTCCCTCGCCCCGCCCCCGTTGCCATGGCGGCGGCGGTCCCGCGCCCTGCGGCCTCCACCGTGCACACAGGCCGGGCTGCTGCCGGGCAGGAAGGCGGCCCGAGATACGAGCCGAGCAAACGGATTTATTTCCCCTTTCGCGTTTCCCCGATGCTGAGACGGGCTCGGTGCCTCGGCGTGAGGGGTTACTCAGCTCCCCTTGGCTGCTTGTGCTGCCGTGACAGAGTGGAAGACAGTTCCTCTGCCGCCGCAGGAGCGCATTCATGAGGTGCCCGGGCAGCCGGGGCAGGGAACCGGGCAGGAGCAGGGTCCCCCGCCTCCTGAGGAGAGCAGGCCGCAGGCCCAGGGGCTGAGGTGCCTGCCCCCTGCCTCCGGGCTGAGGGGTTGCCAACCTGTCCCCTGCCGCCGGGGTGAGAGGTTGCCAACCTGCCCTGCCTCTGGGGTGAGGGGTTGCTGACTTGCCCCCTGCCTTCCGTGTGAGGAGTTTCCCACCTGCTCCTCTCACACCTTTCCCACACCATTAGCCCGCACCACAGTGGGTTTATCTGCCAGCTCTCCTTGCACAGAGCAAAATTAGGGAGCTGTTAAAGACCTATTTATCATTTCTACTGTGTTATTTCATAGCTTGATATCCCAGAAGAGCATTTATTCTCCCCAAGAGGTTTTGCCCAGGTCTACTTGGCAAACAGTCCTGGTGGACTGCAAATAAAGGAAAGAATAAGTACAGTCTTCTGGTTTGTCTCTGAGAGCCCAGTATCTTTTTCTTGTGCTGCGAAAATTTTCACTGACTTCCATGAGACTCGAGAAGTGAGGATCAAACACCCCTTTTTTGCTTCTGTGCCACGAGTTCTGTCAATCCACTGTGAACAATGGCCTGTAACAGCTAGACATAGCAGAAACGATAATAGTGTGAGGGGGTTTTTACAGTTAATAAATATAAATAATGGTGGCTGTAATATTTTTTTTCTGCCTTGAATTTCACTGACTAGTGGGAACAATCAGAATTTTTAAAAACACGAGAATGTAGGCCATAATATTTTAATTTTTTTCTTTTTTTTTTTTTACTTTAATCACATCCAGATACTGACAGTGAGAAGACAGAGCCATGACTATTAGGATGAAGAGGCTATGCAAACAGACATGGACTAATCCAGTGCCATGCAGCAGTAATGGAAGGACATCCTGGTCACCCTGGAGCAGCAGCAGCTTTACCTAGGTATGAATTACTTTCTAATATAAATATGTTTAACATTCCTATTTTTAATATATTTTTTCAGGGCACAATGTTTTGAGGCATCAATACAAGTAAAGGGTTTACATTGCTGGTTGACCCCAGATGCGTAAAGCAATTTCCTTAAAAGCCTGGTTTTTGTCCAGAAAAAGTAGTTAATCTGTATATCTGAAAACCCTCAGCTTCTTGCTCGTGAAGAAAGGACCTGCAATCTCTGAATGAGAAATGTGTCATTGTAGGTCCAGATCATCTGTTGGTTTGTCAGACAGAGTACTTCAGCTATGCCTCCTCATGTTTGTTGGCAAAATTGATTCTGCTCTGAGTTAAGCGGTTTTAATTTGTCAGACCTGAAGGAAAAAAAGAGCAAGCTAAAGAGCAAACTGCCTTCACTAACTTTTCTGAGGTTGCATATTCACTAGATCCTTATATATGTGTAAGATTTTAATTTTATTACATTAATATACAAACCCTGTAACTTGGGTCACACAAGTTTTTTCCTGCCAGGGATTTAGACTGCTAGTTAAAGAAAACACTGTGTGAGAAAAGGTGAGTTTTGAGAACTGCAGAAAGAAATTACAGTGCAATCAAAGCTGCTCAAGAAAAAGTGATACTGAAGTCTGCCAATCACTGCAAAATAAATGGTTAATTTGCTGCTTCTGGCATAGCATATGAGGTTCCATATCAAAGGGATGCAAGCCCTGTGCCGGAAGCAGGCCTATTAAGGAGGAACTTAAGTACTGCACAGCATAATCAGTAGGTCCATTGCTGTTCTTGCTACCAGCGCTCACTGTCGTTTGTTGGATACCCTTAAAAGATTTTGGTGTTTTATTAAAGGTCGTGTACAATGTGGGAGAGGAAATATAATGTGGTTTGAACGGAAATCTATTTAAAAACTTCACTAGTGTAGTTAAACTGCCATAATTACTCTTGTTCTACAGAAAATAAAAAGCATTGTAAGGGAGAAAGTTGCCAAGCATGGCAGCAGCAGGGAGGAAGGTTTTGCCATGGTCTGTACTTGTCGGTGTCATTTGCTGGGTGACAGATGTCTCTTCCCCATGCCAGTACATCCACTGGTGTGTCAGTGAAGGAGGTCCATTGTCCGTGCAAGTGGCATTGAGGAGCAGCTTAACACCCCAGAGATCCTGTGGCATGTCAGTATTTGTGAAGTATTTGAACTCTGCTAATAATACCATGTACTTATAAATAAATCATAGCCACAGAGATTTAATTTAGCTACACCTGAAATACACAGAAATCAGTATTTCTTTTCTAGGTCAGCTGTAAAGAAATCTTCGAGTGGAAAAGCTTAAAAAAATCAGTGAATTTTTGGGTGAAAATATAGGGTACCTTATCTATTTGAATTACCTGCTTTGTGTATATATAGCACATATCCCATTCTGTGTATATTCTAGTTAGTGCAACTTGCTTAGAAGGTTGTAAAGAAATAAACACACAGAAGAACACAATACTTTTTTTCTATTTTTCAGAGTAATTTTGTGTCTATACTTCATAACTTAGTTTTTTTGCAGTGAGTTGGAAAGTAACCTTTGCATAATATTGTATAAATAGAAGATTTCTCTTCCAAAAAAGCTAGTGTCCACTCACTGCTGCTGCTTGCAAAGCCATGAAGAGAACACACTGTTTCCTAGTAGGAGAAGCTGTTGCCACTTGCTGTGACTTTAGCAAGAGAGCGAGTCTTCGTGATAGAACATAATAAAAGTATGATGACTAAGCAGAGTGCTGAAGCCTATCAGATAAGGTACTACAGCTCTTGTACTGAGTTGAATAGATTGTTAAGAACTTGCCATGCTTATCTTAATGGTCAGGTACAGAGAAACTATATGAGCAAGGGCAGGAAATGCTCAGAACAGAAAGGGAAAATGAGTTCCTGGGACAACTGTCCCACAGCTCTACTTTGTACAGCTGAGAAAGGAGGGTCTAAGAGGAAGAGATGACATCTCACACACAGCACAGCAAACAAGAGAGTTTCTTAGCCCTGCTGTCACTCCCTGCCGAGCGCTCTCTCTCCATGTACCTGTACAGGATCTGGACATGCCAGCTGTGTGCTGGCTGAGGAAACAGCCCGATTCCTGTGTTGATGAGGCTGGTTTCAGTGTTGTTTTTGCAGGGCAGGGAAAGACATTCTGCCTAAGTATTAGTATAAACTTTTTGTTAATCCATTTTGGTTTTTATTGAGGCATTTTACCCGTGTCTCAGAATTATTTTATTACCTGGCCAAGACAAGCCAGTTAAAAATACTCACAGAAAGCATCCCTTGACTAAATACTGGGCTTATGAAAGAGTGGAGATAGTAAGTTAAAAGCATTCATTAAGTCTGAATACTTCTAAATAGATCATGGTTTAAAGGGCAAGTAAGCCTTCAACAGACACACCTCCAACTTTGTATGACTACCTTATTAGCATTAAGGGACTCTGACCTTTACCAAATCTTTAATATCTAACTTTCCTTGTTATCAAAACAAACCTCACTTAGGCGCAGTGTGGTCATGCTAGCCTGTGCAGAATAGTTTTCCTGCTAAGGAAAGACAACTCTCGTGTCAAACTGTGTCCAGTGAGAGTGCTCAGCAGGCCTGGATTTCTGTGAAGGACAAAAAGGGGCTAGATTCTCCTCCCTAGAAGCACCATCCATTCTGAATCATCTGAGCTGGAAGTACTGGCATAATTGCAAACCATCTTCACACAGATAGTATGATCCAGTGTAGGTTACGCTAGGATTATTGAGAGAGAGATTTGGCTGCTTAATTAAAGTGATGAGGATGGGTTTTCACTGTTGGGAATTTTTTGATAACATTTTTTCACAAGGTGGATAAAGCATTTTTCCTCTTTAGTGTCACAGGGTTACAGAGTATGAACTTTTGTTGACTTATTTCCAGATAAACATAACACACCGTAAAGGTCAGTTTGTTGTTTAAATTCAACTCACATTCACTTCCATGTAGCATCTCTAATGTGTATCACATCTGCCATTCAAAATTTTAAAAACACAGCTTCAAACAAAGTTATGGAGTTCAGACATTGCAAATCATACTGAATTTTGGTCACTGTCACAAAGGTCCAGATCCCTGCAGAGCATATACTTATGTGGATTTCACTGAAAGTTAGGGGCCACAAATAGTTTTACGGTAAAGAAAATCTGCCTTTTCAGCTATGGCTTCTTATTTGAATCACTTTTATTTCTGGTGACCTAGGCTGAAGCACTGAAGTGTGTAGATGAGGTGTGCTGGATGCTGAACACCTCTACTTATGGCAAGCCTCTGGATACTCTGGACCCTACTCTCCATTGCCCTAAATGTTCTGTAGTTGTTTAGGCATGTGCAGCAGATGCAAGGTATTAATAAATCTGAATTCTCCACTTATGTCATTGGTAACATTTTGTGGATGCTTTGCAGAGATATATGTGGCATCAATGGAAATTCAGAGTTTTAGGAATCTGATTTCCAGAGATTTTCAGTTCTTTTTATACCATCTGAAGCCATTTTCTGAAAACTGGGTTCTAGGTAGTAAAGTCTGGCAGGCACTGCAAAATTGGATGCCACCTCTGAAAAGATAATTGTGATTTTCTCATAGAGGAGGTCTGAGACAGAGCCAAGACAACAATCTAAATCATCTGATACCCAGCCCCGTGCATTAACCACAACACTGATCTTTTAATTCTGTGAGCTTGAAAGCTGACTTGTTAAAAATAAATAGAGTTTTCAAACCTCATCCACAGCGTATGTAAAATAGTGTTTTGATGTGACTGGCTGATGGTAGAATCCTGATAGCTGAAATCTATTTCAACCTCAAATTTTCAAAGAATGTGGTTCAAATCAATTAATTCTCCATTGCTGTAAAGTTAAGCCCCACATGAGTGAACATTCCTTTAAACAAATTGATTAATGGTGCACTTTTTAAACCATTCTTTATCTGTTTTCTGAATTTTTAACTTTTTACAGCATGCTTTTACATAGGCATGTGCTTGATTGCTGCACAAACACAATGAAGGAATGCTGTTGTTTAGAAAGAAAACATTGTTACATGCTATTGGATTTTAAGAACAGCCCTTACATTATTTTAAATAGGAATACTTGGGAAAGAAAAAAACATGTTCTAGAGAACATGACACCTGAGGTTGTGGTAATTTGTGTGTATTATTTAATTAGTCTGTATTTGCTTGCAGTAATGACTTTGTCATACAAAGTATGACCTGAACAAAACGAATGAGCTAGCTTGCATTCATGTACCTGTGTATATGTGACAATAGGATACTGAATTTGTGAGCAAAAGTTATTGTCAGCACCCTGCTGTGATGGATTGGTTTGTAACAGTTACTGTGTACTTAGCAGCCCCTGTGTAGAGATGACACCCTGCAGCGTTTCACAGATACAAGCAATTCAAGATCCAGTTTTAGGATATATGCAGGTCTACGTGGACTCTAGCTCCACATGAGGATGAGTTATGGGGAGAGTAAATGAAAGGTAGAGTTAAGTGTGTTGTAAGAATCTGTTGTTTTAATTCATTTGAGGAAAAAAAAATATGGTCTGTACATACTAGAAATTAGAAAGCAGTGAGTATGAAGAAAGGCTGAGAGATTTGGGTTGTTCAGGCTGGAGCAGAGGATGCTCCAGGGGGACCTTACTGCAGCCTTTCAGTATAAAAGGGGGCTTATAGGGAAGGTGGGGAAAGACTTTTTACAGGCCTGTAGTTACAGGACAAGGGGCAATGGTTTTAAACTGAAGGAATGTAGGTTTAGACTGGACATAAGGAAGACATTTTTATGGTGAGGATGATGAGATGCTGGCACAGGCTGCCCAGAGAAGCTGTGGCTGCTCCCCTCTCTGGAAGTTCAAGCTCAGGCTGGATGGGGCTTTGAGCAGTGATCTAATGAAAGATGTGCCTGCCCATGGCAGGGGCTTGGGCTGGATGGCCTTTGAAGGTGCCTTCCCACCCAAACCATTCTGTGATTCTATGATTTTAGGAGTTGCGGTGACTGAGGCAAGATGAGATGCAACCAGAAACTTCAGAGCAGAGTGCACCATGGAAGTAGGACATGCTAGCTTAGTAAACAGCACGAGTGCAAGGATCTTGGAGAGATTCAATCCTGACTGATTGAGTCCTGCAGGCATGCAGCACGCAAGAGGTTAGGAGATGGAAACATCTGAACCTCCGTTTCCTGGTCCATGGGATGCGGGAAAGCCTGTTACGCTGCTGTGCTGCAGGGCTTCTCAAGCTCTCCTGCCTGACTGTGTGGGGCAATGCTCTATATAATACTTCCAGACCAGGAGATTTGGCTAAAGGAGAGACATTTCAGAGCGAAGTGTGTTAAGAAGCTTTTCCAGAAAGCATAAGAATTGTCAATATATGATATTGCTGCATGGTTTGAATTGCACCTCTCGCTTTTTTCAAAAGACTTGGAGTTTTTTAAAGCCTTCTGTTTTTAAAAAAGACCAAATGGATTTCTCAGAAGTGCTGGACATTAGCAGAATCGATTGATCTATTTGCACTGCAGATGCTCACCATCATTACTTTTTTACCATACTCCATTTAGTGGTCAGAACACGAAATGAAAGCAACCCGAGACCTGCTTCAAAAATTACATGCTGCTTTTTTTTTTTTCCTTCCTACCACCACAGCAGAAGATAGATGAGGCATGAGAGGTGAGAACTAGTGAGTACTGCCCTTGAAATTCCTGATTGCAGGCCTCTGGAAGCTACCCTGATTAAAGAAAGGCTGAAAACTTACGAAGACTGAGAATGAAAATTGGGAAATAGTTCAAATAAGCAGATGCACCTCTCTCCTTACACTGAAGCCTCTCTCCTTACACTGAAAAAACATCTGAAACTTTCAACTAGCAATCTTGCAGAGGTTGTTTGCCATGTATTTCAAAGGAAATAAGGCAAAACAGAAGGAAAAGGAAATGAAGGGTGGTAGGGGTTTTTTTGTAAATGGCAAGTTGAGATTGGGTGTAGTCAAAGTATTTGTATGAAAATTTTTATGCTTCCTTACAAGGAGAATATTGAGGTCTGAAACCAGAGAATAACACAGAGTGTGCCTTTACTTGGATTCCAGTAGCCAGACTCACAAAGAGTAAGTCTCAGATGTGGATAAAAGGCTGTGAGGTTGTCGCCTAATTGATTAGAAGCAGTGAACTGTCAGACATCTGAAGTGTGCAAAGCATGAGACTGTCCTCTAATTTCTCAATTTTGGCAGTTTTGATGCCACTTGTACATAAAATTAGTATTAATCGTTGGGGGAAAAAATGCAACCTTCTCCCTTTAATCTTTCTCCCTTTAATCACCAGATTATAAATGCAGTAGCACATTCCGGATGTCAGTAATGCATTTTTATCTGGCAATTGCTTAATGCACACAGTAAAATGGATAGGCTGCTTGAAAAAGGAAATAACCTCTTTTTTGGATTTTCATTAGGTCTAATAGCTTTGGATATCCATAGAAATAGAACTGTTCCCAAGACGGATACAGTATATTGCACTGTTGCTCTACTTCCTGCAACCTGTGTAAATATCTGTCTTGTTCTTTTTGAAGACACGTGATTCTACATAGAATTAGCTTTAGAAGCAAGGGAGTATTAGGAAAAGCACCGTGATCAGGTTACTACTTACCAGCCAGTGAGTGACTAGGAATTTAAGAGACAGGAGGTGGCAGTCTTGAGTAGCAACTCACTGCTGTCTCAGTTTAAGCTCAGGCGTAAACTAGAATCAGAGCTGGACACAACTCAGCATGTGAGCCCTTTTTCTTAAACATCATAATGATAAGCAGCGTAGGTACTGAAGATGGCAATAACTAGCTTGGGCCTTAGCTTTGTCCTTTGTGCCTGATAATTAAAAATGTAGCTGAGTTATTTAAGAATTGTAATGTGGAGTTGTATGAGTTTTCCTAGACTTTTTAATATTTGGATCAATAGTTGAAGATGGAAAGACTGCAGCACAGTGGAGAGGCAGAATTTAATCTGTTTCATTCTCATCTCTGTTTGTTTCTTTTAACTAGGACAATCATGTTGCATGCTCCCAATAAAATACGGTATTGTTTTATTAAAATAATAGGTATGTCTAATTCTGGTCCTCCTGAGCATCCTGCAAAGTCAGATGATCCTTCATCCCCTGACTGTGGTCTACAAGCAGGTCATGAGGTACTCCTCACTCTCTTGTGAGCTACCACGAAGTAATGTCAAAAACCTGCTTTTATTAATAATACCACTGATTGAAATGTTCTTAGCAATGCAAAACCTTGCAATGACCTAGTCTGAGCAGAGGGGGGATCTTGATGACATGATTGTTCTCCCCTCTGAAAATGCGCAGTTGGAAAAAGACAAAAAAAGCTTAAATGAATCACAGCAGCTACAGGCGACATCCCACTTGTAATCTTTGGGAAGAATGTGAACAGCACCATTCACTGGGATGATCAGAATGTAACTGAGAGACTTCTGCAGCATTGCTGATTTCCTCTGGGTATTCATAGTAGGAATTTAACTTGTAAATTTTATGGTAATTTTTGTATATCTTTTGATTGGTTTTCCCTACAGCCCCACATTTTAAGTATCAGTATTTTGGACCAAATCTTAATTTACAATTTTTCATTCAGATGCAAATGAGAAGTCCTTTAAAAGTTTGCAAAGCAACAAATCCTTCAAATAGAGTAAGTTGCCTTGCTGCTCTACTTAGAAAGTACACGTTTTTATAAGCCTTGATCCATAACAGAACTAATTCTCTAAGCTTGTTTTCTGTCACAGCCTCTAGACAAAAAATACTTTTTTTTTTCCCCTGTGGCTTCAATCCTTCAGTTCCCCTGTGTATGCACAAATCTGTCTGCTCCACACAGACACAGCAGCCTACCTGGATGGATCTGAATGTGAGATGTTTTCTGTAACAGTCCAGTTCTGTTAGACACAGCAGACATTGTCATGAAACCTTTTGTTTAATCTCTTTATTAAACAAACATTTTCCTAAGTTTGCATAAGAAGTCACCCAGCCATGGCTTCCACACAGTCCTTTAATAACTAACAGGGTGTGGTGATTAAATTTCCTCAGAGGCTTTTCTTCCATCTGACTACCAAGGAGTAATTTATTCCTGGGTTAACATCATGACTTACTGGCTTTGTTTCTTCACCCCCTTCGTCTGTCGGAGATAGATCAGTGAGTTAATAGCTGTCTTTTTAGTGCAAAAAGGGGGTGGGGGATGATTCTTTGAGCCTGATTCCCTGAAGAAATAAAGCTTCTGTGATCGTACACTGCCTGTTCCAACATTCAGCAGTAATAACATGGAACCCTGTTGCCCATTTCATATGGAAGAAAAACAGAGGACTCTAGTTTTCCAGCCTCCCTGCAATTGTCTGAAAATGGATGGCTGGGAGGAGGAACAAGATCCTGCTACTACCTTCTAGTAAGGGAAAGCTTGCAGTGTGAACTCATTTCTTAGACAACTGAAAGTTCACAAGGTATTTCTTCATTTAGAAGATACATGCTAAATTCAGCTATCAAAATGATGCCGTTTTAGATTGATTTGCGGCTGAGATGAGCAACTGTCTTTTTGTGTGTGCTTTTTTTTTTAAAATAAGGCCACTGAAACTGTGAAAGAACGTGCAAAACTTGCTTCATACAGGTGATCGTTACAGATCAGTCCTCTTAGGGTGAAGGCTGAATCTTAACAGCTGCTCTGTGTATTTATTTAATTTTCAATCCTTCACAGTCATGTTTATGGGATTGGAAAATGGGCTGAAAGTTATTATGCTCTGTGAAAAAAGTGCAATAAACTTGGGCCTTAGAATGTCTGTGTTGCTGGAGAAATATCATTTCCTTTTTATAAGCTGGTCTTTTTGGAGCCTTAAGGACTCATTTTGTGTTTCTTGGTTTTCTTAGGACAAGAAGTAGCTGCGGCCGTGGCTAGTTTAGAGGCCAGACAGATGTTTTGCTCCAGATCTAGATGTGCAGAGATCTAGAGATATTTCATCTATGGCCACACAAGTCCTTCCAAGAGCGACTTACTGACCTGTCACAGAGCAGGTTTTGTGAGTTCTCCCTAATTCATATTAAACACAATTAGGTAGATTATTTTAAGCACTTTAAAATCCTGGTTTGAGATACGTCATCTGGCTTTTCCTCACCTGAATTAGCAGTTCTCCCATTAACTCATCTGTTGGCACGTCTGAAGAGTGGGGAGGAACTTCTCTGGTTGTTAATCCTACCCACTGGCATTGCTAGATGCAGAATAAATCATCTGTACATAACCTGCAGCCCTGCTGATAGTGCACAAGCATATGGCCTCACAGGCAAGACTTCTGCCCATACAAAAGATAAATGAATAGCATTTGGGGACGGGAGTATCTAAGCTCAACAAACAGCAAGGAAAAGACTGACTTATGTACTTGTTACGAACTAATGCCAGTGAGCAGAATCCCATTTAGAATAAGGCCAAACGTGAAAATGGTTTCTTACACTGGGAGAAATTGGAGACAGGCAGAAACAGGGTATCTGAAGAACTGTTCAGTGGTTTGGGGCACTGAGGAGACCCGAGTGTCGAAAAAGTCCTCATTAAATATACATTGGAGTTTTTAAGAAGAAGATGTAATGAAGCATAACTTGGGCTGTGAACGGCACAAGCAGATATTTAGGGAACCCTTGCTCTCTGTGTGGTAGGAAAATCTCAGAGAAATGAGCAAGTAGGTCCATGACCAATGGAATCCATGAAGCCTGGTTTCCAATGGATTCGTGTCTCGTGCAAGTTTTTCCCCTGGCCTGCATGGTCTCTATGGCTGTCCCAAATGGAGCATCTGATGTCTTACAAGAATGGGGCTCTTGCTACATCCTTTTCCATGGCATTTGGATCCATTTTCCATTTGTATCTCCCCACCTTCCTAGCTGGTTGCCTACTTCCACTAAACTTGTGACAACTTTGTATCTTGAAACCTGTGATTCATTTTCAAACTTAGTTGAAAAGCAGAGGCTGGATTCAAAAGCTACTTGAAGAGGAAGTGTAGACAGTGGAATAGGCACTCATACACAAAATATGATGACAAGGCCTTTTTTCCTTAGGAAATCAGAACAGTTGGAGAAGACACTTCCTCCAGATTTGGTGATTTCCAGCATCGGCAAGGTCAGTTCCAGTTGGGGCACAGAAAGGGTAAAGTAAAGCAGCACTGAAACCTGCTGACACCTTACAACCCTTGAAACTGTTTCCTAGTAGAAAGCTGGGATACAGGTTTATAACATTGTATTTTTGTGGTGGGTTTGTTTGTTGGCATTTACTTGGAACTTGGTTATTTATTACATGAAAGTACACATAGTTGGAATTTCAGGTGTTGGTCTAGATTATGTTTTTTTCAACTATTTTTAGGCAGATGTTAGTGATAAGGTTAATTTTGCTTAACCTGTTAGTCATTCCAAGGTACTATACATCTTTTTTTCTAGGTGGGAGCTGCAGTGGGTATGAATGAGAAAACAAAATCCAGTAACAGGTGCATAAAACAATCTACCTGAACATGTATCTAGATCAATTTTAATAGGCACATTTTGTGAGCCAGAACAATCTTCTGTGTTTCTTATCAACATCTTTATCAGCTCTTCATCCCAGTAGGTCAGAACACCATTGTTTTGCTAATGCTTTCATTGACTTGAAAAATAGCCCTCTTTTGACTATTTGAGAACCCGTAGCTGAAATATGCCGTGGTGGCAGGCTATGCTTTTGTCCTGGGGAAAAAAAAAGTGCTTAAATAGAAAATGTAAGAGGAAACTATCAGAAGAACCGTTCAGAATAAACATCTGCACGTTTTCCCCTTTGCCTCTGCAAACTTCATTTAGCTCCAGGCATGGGTTTGAATAAGCTACCTCGTGTTTGCTAACACCAGCTAACAATTTATTTTAAAGACAGTAATGTCTACCTTGTATCAGACTTAATATGAAAAAACAATGTAGGTCTCTTCTAGATTATGTCACTGCATGTAAAGAAAAAAAATGCATGCATGGAACAAAATGCTTCATCTAGGTACTTAGCCAAGTGCAAAGGGTTTTCCACTAAATAGAAAATGCCTGTTAGGATAATGAGGGTGGGAGAATCTGTGTAGATAAGTGTGATAAAAAGATTTCTCTGCCGCCATGACATTCTCAGTAAGAATGTACCAGGCACTAGGGCTTGCAACAGCCTAATACTTCAGTTAAACAAACTGTAACTCTTGCTTCTAGAACATAAATAATGCTTCTACAAGAACTGTATGTAGACTAGACCCTAGGATGTGTTTACTAACAACATAGCTCTTATCCAGGGATAAGTTCTTTTTAAATCTGGGGAAGATAATTTCTATTCTCCACTTTTATACCATTTCATATACTATTCTATGAGCTAGGAGACTTCTGTATTCAGTTCCTTCCTTCCAAGACTTAGTTTTTGAATTCTAAGCAGCAGTCAGCTCCCAGGGGATGAGCCCTGCTTTCAACATTTGCAGCTGATGATATTGAACGACACTGAGGTAGTTAAGGTTAGGATTCCCCTCGTTAAGGAATTCAGGGTGGTGTCAAACCTGCCAAATGACTCTTTCACAACACTCTGATATAGGTGGCATGACTGGTGTATTCAAACCACTCCTGCCTGAGCAGTGCTGGGTTGTTGTGAACGAGCACAGGTATCTTGACAGTTTGGATCTGTGCTCTCATTAACATAGACAATATCTGAATCAACTCCAGGGCCAAAACCGGTAATAGGAGTGGTTTTATTAGACTCCTTAGACCATTTTCCTGCATTGAGCATAATATTTACCAGCAGGCCCGAATGGAGCCTTGGGTATGATCTATGAGTTTGCCTGATACATATGGTAAATAAGGGTTTCTTCTGATTTGAGCTGTCCTTCAGATATCATGAAGGTTAAGTGCCTTCTTTCTGTTTATATCAACACTTTATGTCCTACGTGACTGGAAATGAAGAGTTTGGCAGATTCTTTGTACTTGAGGCAGTATGTGAACAGCATGGTCCTTGTGAGTCTGTGAGTGGAAGAAGAGTGACTCTGACAGTAGATATGGGTGTAAGTGTTGGTGGCTGCAGGAGGAACAAATACTTTTTCTCGTAACATGTGCACTGTAAGTCACAGCACCTCACATGGCATTTTCCCTTCCCACTTTCAGTGCTCCTTGGGTAGCATTTTGAATATTACCAGCTTAAAAATTATCTGTTGCTCACTGATTTTATTGGTGAATATCTAAGAAGATCTGAAAGCTACAGCTCATGAGCAGGACTGTTTTAATTTCTTTTCCTTTCCTTCTCCTAATTTTTTTCCTCCTTGAAGCTAGCAAAGCCTTGCATAAAGGCATTTTTACTCTCTGGTCTCATGCCCTGAAATATGACCTCATCATTCCTGGGCAATTTGTGGTAGTCATTTAGCAGTACTGCTGCTAGATACCAATATTAAAATTAACAAAAATCATGTAGTTTAACTTCTAGAACCCAGGCTAAAAATGTAGTGCCAATGAATTGATAATCTGCTTTTTTTCCTGGCGAAAATGAATACACTGTATTACTGAGTCAATAAAGATCAATGCCACGATGGCATTATACACAGCTTTGCTTTTCTTACTGAAGAGAGCTCAGAATTAATTGACAAAGTAAAATGAATCACACCCTAAATTCCAGCCAGCTTGCCTCAGCACATGGTCAATAGTCAATAAAGAAAAGCAGGCACTTCAGAAAATTATTTGTTCCATCTACCTTAGGTAGTCATTTCAGGATAGAGGAACTCATCCCTCAGAGGGAGGAAGGGATGCTGTCTTGTATATGCAGCTATGATTGCTTAGCTCTCAAATTAATTCTCCTCTAACTAGCTTATCCAAACTGTTTGTGGTTTGGGTTGTTTTTACCAGAAACACGTGAAAATGCAGTCAGTATTTGCAACTGCAACGCTCTGAAGAAGCAGAAGTCGTCCTGCTATGTTTCACCCTGCTCCACAGAGCAGCAGAGAAGGTTCTTTAATTTACCCACTGAGAACAAAGTGCTGATTTGGCTCCGTGGTTCTTAGAAACTGTCCTTGTTACTTCCTGTTGTCGTCTCAAGCTGTGTATTTCAGATGTGAATGGGGATCTCCTCAAAATCCCTTTATGTTTGTGGTGGTACGACATGATTCCTTGGGCAGATGTAGATGGGTGGTGTTTGCCAGTGAAAAGCGAGCAGAAAGCGAAAGCATGGCAGAAAGTTTTCTCATTTGCCTTCTGAGGAGCTGAGCTCACTGCCAGCACACTGGCTAACAGCATCCCCCGGTGCTGACCTCGCCTGACATGCTCAGCAGAGGCTGGATGCTAAATCTCGTTTCCTGAGGCTTTCATCCCTTCGCATGGTTGCTGCTCCTTTCATCCCGAGACACAGTTTACAGGGCCACGCAGTGCGCCGGTCCCTGCTGGCTTTTGTAGCGTTGGCAGCGGTGCTCAGCAGCTCCTTTCACACAGCTCTGCGGCAGCCTGACATTGTGAAGCTGTCTGCAGGCCAGACAGTGCTGCAGCAGAAGCAGACACTTCTAAACAAAATCGCTGGCTGCATTAACAGATGATGAAATTTAAAAGACAAGGCATTGCCACCGTGCTCCTGTGAATGGTCGTGGTGCTTCAGTGTATCCTAGTGTTCGCTGACATATGTCAATCATATTTTATATGTGGTGGGAGAGGGGGATATATCACTGCAGTGATCTGACACCTCACCTACATCGGTGGCCTTTTCTCAAACCCTTTTGGATGCCAAAATGTGTAAAATAAAGTGCTTTCAGAATCTGTGGATGACTGGGCAGAAACCGAGTGATTGTCTTTAAAACCATTTGTACTTTCTGTTTTGTGACCTTGGCCGATTGGTGATTGGGAAAGTTGTTCACATGCCATCTGCACCTGCTAGCTTTGCCATGCAGCAATAGGTCATTTCCTTTCCAAACATGACTGGCTTCTGATACCAGTGGGAAACTGGCAGCTCTTAAAGAAAGCAGTAGATTCCAGTTTCCTCTTTTGGCTTTTTGCTGAGATAGGAAAGGAGTTGTTATTGTAACAGTCCCAGTGCTCTGTGTCAGAGCTCTCCTTCCCACATAACTGCTTTTTCAGTCATTCACAACAGTTTGTCCGTAGCCTACAGTATCATATCTTGTATTGTGAATTGGATTGCCCCAAGATAAATATTTTCCCAATGTCCTGGGCTGAATTCTAAATAGAACTGTGCAACCTCCAGTAAAGATACTTCCCTCTTCATTTGTCTCTTGATCTTTTTTCCTCATTTCTGTGAGAGAATAAGAGAGTGCAGAATGAAGTGGCTATCTTCATTCTGGTGGTAGGCCTTAAGAAACAACATATTGGAATTGAAGTGTACTTTTCTCCCTATTTCTTGGTCATATCAAAAAGATGAGGTGAAGTCGCATCCATTGTTCTTTCACTTCTCCAGAAATGATGGAAAGCTGTTGTGACTTCTTTGTAAGGGGTGTTTAAATCAGCAGGTAGGGAATCAGTGGTGCTGGGCAGGATGCAGGCAATTGCCTCATCTCCAACCTGAAGTATCACCTTTGCAGAGAACTGCAAAGGAGTTACGTTGCTGACAGCGAGGTGGTGAATTTAGTTCTCACCATTAACAGCATAAAGCAGCTACATTGGCTTTACAGGCAATTTCAAAGATTTGCTCTCCCTGAAAGTTAGGGTAAATAGTTTGTGTCTTTATAAATGTGTAGCCTTTCTTCCTGTCAGTTACAGGAGATGGAGGTAGAATTGTGTGGGGTTTTACTGTGCTCTCATTCAGCGTTAATAATGAAACAGGTAATCCTATTTGTCTTAAAATCAAGGCAAATATCTCTTGTGTTCTGTCCATCTGTTCCAGACACCAACAGCATGCTCATCACCATGGTATTGGAACAGTCTGGTACACAAATAGCAATCAGCAGTTATTAACATAGTATTATTACTTGGTCCATAAAGCTAATACTGGCAGAGATACTGTACATCACACACTGGAAGAGAGTTTCTCAGCTGATGTACTTTGTTCTGCCAGAATATGATACTACTCTGTATAAAAATCATTAAAAGGAAGAAATTTTTATTATTTCATGCAAGCAGCATATATCACCAGTGTAATATCACCAAACCACTGAAACATCCCTTTTCCCATCCTTTCCCCTGTGCTGTTGATACAGACTGATACAGGAGTGGCTTTTTATATGCAGAAGGCCATTTATCTCTATCAAGACAAATTGAGCTTTTCTCAGCATGCAGTCTCCTTCTGTAGTGCTGGGGCGGGGGGAATGACACATGATTGCAGCCCACTAGGAAACTTTAAGTCACTCAGTCTGCACACACTAAAGCAGTCCCTTCAACACCTTTTGAAAAGACCAAAGCTCGCTCTCTGCTTTTCTAGCCTGTGGAAGGAACAGGCACTTTTCAGACCAACTTTTTTTTCAGGACTTAGCTTACCAGAGAAGCAAACTGCAGTCCCCCAAAAGATCCTGGACACCCTACAAAATGTAGGGGTTCCCTACCTGTCCTTGCTCCTCTTCATACATCTCATTTACACACGTTCAAAAGTCCAGCTTCAAATGCCTCCTTTTCATTTGGTCACTTTGACATTCTGGAGTTGAACAGCCATGCTTTTAAAATCTCTGGCATTTAAAATGCTGGTTAAAATACGTAGATTCCTCTCAGGTGGCATTTTTGTACCAAACTGGTTAAATGAATAGCCCAACTCTATATAATTTTTCTTCCCTTTGTAATCAGAATAAATTCCTGGGAGACCGATTTTGCAAACTTCTCTGCAGAGACTTCTACACAGAAGCAAGATGGAGCCTTCTCAGGTTGCAGCTTCGCAGTTGCAGTGTTACAACTCTGAAACAAAAGTGAAAGCAAGACATTATAGCCCCTACTCTTTACTTACAGCAACTTTCGCTGGCTTTGGATGGCAAGTTGCTGCCAAATTGACATTTCTGTAAGAGTTACAGTGTCCATACTAGTGCTGCTAGAATGAAAGTGAACATCTTTATCTGAGCTGGTTGTGATTACGTCAGTGGCACAAGCAGATTGCATCAGCCATTATTACTGCTTCAGTAAAGGTGAAACTTACTGCTGTGATATTGGTTCAGCCTCCATCTAGATATCAATAGCTCCTTTACAGAAAACTTAACTGGAATAATTAAGCTTTACAAAAAACTAACTAAAAATGTAAATGGATTGTTAAGATCACAGTTGCCAGACAGGCTGCATATGTGTGGAGCCTGGCTGAAATCAGTGGAAAGGCCAGGAGGAATCTTGTTTTAAAAACAGAGGATCGTTCCCCACAGTTCAGCTCTGCCTTGAACACTTACCTTTTGTCTCGACTGTGGGAAGGAGTCTAAAGTTCTGGGTGACTTTCACACCCATCTAGCTACAATGAAGAGCAAAGTACAGTATTTTTATCTTGTCATTCCCTGTTATCAATCTCAGTTATTAAGCAAGTGGTGGATATTAAGATGAACCTTGCCTTAACTATTTGTCATTTCTTATTAGACAAACTGCATGTGTCTCACTACATCTCTTTCAGGGCCTGTTGCTGGTTGGATGTGTGCCAGACTGTCCTTCAGGATACAGTGCAGCGGGCAGGAGAAGGAATGTGTTTGAACTTGGCATAATTGCAATGAACATAAAGGGACATTTGGAACTTTCTTGGAACTCTTTTTTGTCTTGCTATCGTAGGCCAGTATCTTGGTTGTCTGCAGTCAATTGCTTTGGAGCAATGTTATTGAGAAGAATGAGTCAGTTCTGGCTCAGTTTAATGGGTTTATTTGGACTGAAAAAGCTATAGCTGGGATAAATGCTGTATCCACAGTTCATTTTATGTAGCTCTTTTTATCATGTACAGTGACTGCCCACCAAAAGAAAATGAAGATGCATTGCTCCAGCTTTTGTAAGAAGGATCTGTAACAGGCTTTGTTGTATCCATAAATAGGAAGTGGTTACCGAGGTCATTACCTTTCTCTGCTCCTGTGGTTGCAACGTACATCACATTACATGTTGCTGCTGCACAGTTTCCCCTCGTCCTCCTAATTTTGGATAGGTTGCATTCTTCATTCTCCTCGGATTTATGACATGGAGCACAAAATATAACATATTAAATATAACATATAAAATATGATGGGTGTTTATTTTGTACGAACGCTCCAAGTAGGATCTGGGGGAAGAGCATGGCTTCAGAGCTTTGTAGAACTGGGTGCATCCCAAAATAGTTGAGTGGGGCAGTCATTCAGTTTGCCAAGTGTTAAATGAGAACACAGGCATACCCTAGAAAAGATCAGTGGACTCGAATCAACGAGGGAGGCTGAGGTCTCTGATGTTGCTAATGTATGCTGATGGAAAGCACAGTACTCCATTACCCTTTCTGATCTTTACTATTAGAACAAAAAGCAGCAAAACAAAAACCATCACAGTGGAAGCTGTCACCCTTGTCCCCATGTGTGCTGTATCTCTTCTGCAGGGATCTCTTGAGGATACCAGCTAGGAAAGCAAATGTAGTTGTACTGATTTATTTTTTTCTTCAAGTGTAATCTCACACAATAAGCCTCTGTGGCTTCCCGCCCCACCCCACTCTTTTAGGGTCTTGATTTAGGTATGATATCACTATGTCTTTTGAACAATGTATTTTACTGTGTTTTGTATTTGGACATAAACCCCCAGCTATGGAAATAAATGTTATGTGGTGCAATATTGTGTTAGATAACGGCTGAATTTGAGTAGTTAATCTGCTGTGTTCAAAATGTGACCTTTTTTTGCATGGTAGAGAAAGAATCTCATTACTTAAGGAACATAGACAATGTATGCAGTGTGTAGGGACTGCATTTACCTATGAATTAATTATCTTTAAATAGGTTTTTTTTTTTCTTAAGGTAAAAGGAGCAGATAATTCAAGTACCCTATCTTGAATAAAATTCTTTGTAATTATTTTTCACCACAATAGCCAGTGAAACATGAATTATTTTTTAAAAATTTCTTAGTAGTGAATTTATAGCTCCTGAAATTATATATCTGTTCTCTCTCCTTTTGTTTGCTTTCAGGGAGAACGCAAAGCTGCTTCATCAGTGCCATTTCCATACCTGAGGAAAAGGATTACATTGATGAATTAGTGCAACAACCCTCTCAGACATGGAAGAATGCATCTTACAAGAAAATCCATAGGTGACTAATAGGCCACATTGGTCATCTCTCACCCACAGTGGTAAGCAATCTTTTCAGATCTAGGAGAAATGTTTTGGTATACCTGGATCTAAGTCAAATTAAATTAAGCACCTAAATACAGAATTTGGAATTTAACATGGTGTTCCTTCTGAACATCAAAAATAATTATTTCCACTGTGAATATTTTAGGTTGTGTGCCTAAGTAGTATGGATAGGTGTACCAGGTCAGTGCAGACACAGTGCAATCTTAAAAAAAAAAAAGGCAAAAAGAAAAGAGAGCCAGAGGGAGGAAGGAGGGAGCAAGTGAGAGAAAGAAAACAAATTCACCCAGTCATTAAAACTTTGACTTGCATGGGAAATTTTCCACACTTAGCAGAATCCTGAGTGTAATTTCCTAGTTTTGTCTTTGCACGATCCAGATAAAGGGTGCATGTCTGCACTCATTTTCACTCACACACAGGCCTTCAAAATTTGCAAGTTGTGTAAAAAAGAACATATTGCCTGTCTGTGGAGACCTCTGGCTGTACCTGTTTCTGTAGAGCAGAAGCTCGGCTCCTGACTCTGGACTAAAGAACCCAGCACATGTTTGCTTCCCGTATTGGCTTTACTACTATATGGAGTTTGACCACTTGAATTCACTGATTAATGTTTTAAGCAGAATGAAGCCTTCATTAATTTTATTTTTTTTTTTAAATCTGCTACCAAAAATCAGTTATTTCACCTTTCAAAGACAGTTCTTTGCTTCTTCAGAGCCTTCATATTAAACTGACCTGTACCATCCTCCTCACAGGACTGTAGTGTAGCCTTGTATGATACAAATGATGAGCTACTGTCTGAAATAACAGGGACTCTGCCTAATTCTGAGCTCACATCTGAAGGATTTTAAATAAAGGTTATCAATGGGAGGTCTATAAGCTATCCTCAGGTGGTTCTGTCTGTCCTATTGTTTGGATGAAGATGAAGGCATTTGACTCTCTTAACAGAACCAGAGACTGAGTTTTTTTCTTGAGCTTTTGTTGCATTTAAGGACTCATGCTGAATAACAATAATAAAAGATGAATCCCATCTGTTTTTCTGCTGATTGTTAGTTTAATTTAGTGTATGACTACTCAAAGTTTAGTCTGCCAGCCGAGGAAGGTATGCAGTTATCAACATTACTGATAGGATAAACAAATTGTGTAAGCCTATTTTCCAATCTCCCCAAATCCCATAATACTTAACAAAGTAAAACTCTTGAGTTGAAATGCACCTGTTTACAGAAAGATGCAGCATCAAATAGAGGTTTCATTTAGAGCCTTGGGTAGACTAAGTGGCTTTGTTGTCTGATTTGTGCCTGTTGCCATTTTTAAGCATGAAATATAGTAGGAAACTGAAAAGAAAGTAAGAATAAGGAAAACAGAGAGTTGTAAGAAAGACTTTTGTGCTTAGAAGGCTGTGGAGACCCAAGCACTGAAAAGATCTGCATGTACTGTGTTTTTGGGGTCTAGTTAGTGCTGTGCCTTTGAGCTGTAACAGCATTTCTCAAACTTTGTGTCCAACCCTTGCTTGGGCAGGACTCCGGGTTAATCCTGTGTGGGGAGAGGACAGTGCCTGTGGGGCTTGGCAAACATCACTTGTCCTTTCCTCATGAAGATGCCCATTTGTTCCATATGCATGTATGGGAGGTGGCTCCTCCTTTTTCTCTGCATTTGTAGCCACCAAGAAAACAGATAATTTTACAAGACCCAAATGTGGTTGTACAGGTCTGAGGCTCTCTTTCCTGACACACAATGAAATTGCACGTGCATGTGCAAGCAGTCTCACAAACCTGCTAATAAATGCCCCAAACCAAGTGAGAGGGAGCTTACGAGGGATGAGCAGGGAGAGAACAAAATACCAAGGGGACAGAAAGACAAAAAAGCACAAAGACCAGTGAGAAAGAAATCAAAACAGATAATGCAAAGTGTAAAACAGTATCATCGATGTCAGGCCCTGAAACAAGGAGGGCATTCTGTTGCTGAATCACATGGTACAGGACCCCATAAATGTGTAACACACAAAATATGGAAGATGTTGTGCAAGGCAGGTGTGTAAAAATGTGTGTAAAAAGGCAAACAGGAGGATCATGAACAAAGGAAAACAATGACAAGAGTTTTTGAAAAAGGTCAGAAGATAGAACAATGCCACAAAAGCTGGTATTGAACTAAAGAGGTGAGAGAGTAGAAGGAAAGATGAAAGTACAGCCACTGATTTGATTTGCCATTTTTCACTAGAAATGTATCCCTTTGCCACTTCTGGGTGCAACCCACATAAGAAAATACAGGTTTTGACGCTTAACTGGGTGAAAGATCCTTCCAGAACCCTGGCAACCCCAATAAAACAACCTTCAGTATTAAATCAATGGCAGTGTTAAATGACATCTTGTGCCAAGCAAGGAGAATGCCAGTCCAGCTGGATGAACACATGCCAGAGCTTTCAGATGATAACTGGTATGATGAATTGAACTCTTGAGCAAATGGATACCTAGGCAAAGAGCAGAGCGACCAAATTCCATGGTTGCACTACCATGCTATCTCCGCTGGGTTGCAAAACACATGAGTCAGAGGTAGAAGATAGCCCTTGGCAGTATGTGTGGAGAGTACTATGATCCCCACTTAAGCAAACCCATGCCTTCTTACTTCCTGCTGTTTCCAAACCCTTTTCAAGTGTCCTTCCTAGCTGTACTCTGTCCCAATGTCTATGTGGCAGCCAGCCAAGGTCTGCATCAATAGAAAAGGGTTAATTTGCTAGAAGAAAATGGGTGCTGCAAGCAGGACAACAAGTGCTCAAGAGACAGCAACCTGAGAGTCCAACCTCCTGTTGCACAGTTGTGGTCCAGAGTCTGAGCTGCCATTGTAAAAACAACAAGCAGGCCAGATCTTCAGTTGACTTGGAGCCACAGGAGCTCACAGTTTAGCTTGAGCCCTGTTGTGCCACTGAAGACTATGATTAAAAGATGCCCAGCATATAACAGATGAAGTGTACTGAAGTCACCAGCAACCTTAAATAAAAGCCTAAACGGTTTAATTTATCCTTGGAATAATTTGACCTCTGAGCTTTTTTTAACCTTTCTTGTGGGTGTTGTCATAACTGAACTGTGGGAACAGTGGAATTGTCATTTCTGGATGTTTTCACGAATACCATCATTGGGATTGAAGGAGATGCAACTGAAGTAGAGGAACTGACTAGATCATCTCTTGGTGCCTCTTCTAACCTATTTTTTTTCTATGATCTTAGCCAAATGCATTCAGTTACTGTTCTAAGCTTGCAGTGCTACACTGCTTCCACAAGCCTTGTGTAAGAAAAGGCCCAACGACCAACCCCCCTGGTTCCTCCACGGCTGCTCATGCAACACAGAACGTGGTGGTATTGTCAGTTTTGCAGACGGTTGGGAAATCACCATCTGAACCGTGGTGACAGTGTAAAGTAAAAAGTAGAGACAGGTATTAGTTAATAGGTAGCCAGCTTATTACAGTGTTTCATGTCCTGCTAAAAATAATTTTCTACTTCAAATCTGAGTGACAGTTGCCACAAAAAACTCTCACGTGGTTACAACAGTACTGAAGGCCTGGATTCTCAAGAAAGGAGCCAGAACAAGGTGCTAGATCTCCTTCTGGGAGTTTCCCAGAAGAGATTCGGCTCACCAGCCTTGGACATCTGCTCTCCAAGCATCCTACCATCCCTTCAAATCCACCCTGCCTGCATCTGCTTAGATTCTGCCTGTGGTTGGAACCAATCTGAAACCTCTGGCTCCATTCCCCTCCCCATAGGATGCAAAAGCACAGGCTGTATGAAGCAAAACCAACAGGTAGAGCTGTGCAGCAGCTGTTTCCTGGTGATTTACAGGCCAGTAAGATCCACCACACCATCTGGTTACCTCCCTCCTGTAAGAAGCAAGGTGTGACAGTGGGTCAGCTCATTTAAATGGTCCCAGAATGCTGTTTTCCTCTCCACTTTGTTCTTCTGACATCAAACTACACCCGGGTATGGATTCATTAGTTCTGTCCCTCCCAAAGGTACCACAGGTTCATCAGCAAGTTACTTCTTTATCCTTCACTTCCTAAATCAAGAATAAATAAGGAGAAGACTTTTCTAACACCTTTTTAAGTGTGCTGCCAGAAATGGACCGGTTGTATGGTCAGAAAAGCACCAGGACCTGACAAGTCCCACAGAGAGACTGAATACATGGGAAGACCATGAGCGATACGAGACATGCTGCTACTGATAAGCTAAAATCAGTGTTTGCTTCCCAGCACTCCTGGTATCAAGAGTCAGTTACAATGTCTCAGCTCACTGTTGTGCATTCCCAGTACCTGACCTTCTCTGCAGGGTTGTTGTGCATCTATTAGCCTGTGAGCTTCCCACGACATGGATCAGTCACTGAGAAGGGGGAAGGGAAAGGAAGAGCAGAAGGCAGGAGGGGAAATAAATACCAAAATTATATAATTTTTTTTTGTAATTTTATACACAGTGTAGGGAAATGGACTCTGAAAGGAGCTGAATACCTGAACACTGCTGTGCCAACGTGACAGCTTCACGAGGAGGCAGTACTGGGTCAGAAGTCTGATCCCCCCATCTTTGATTCCAGAACTGTTACACAGGGGAAAGAAACATCTTCAGGGTAAAACCTGTGGTAAGACAGCAGACCCAAAAACCTTCCTTTGCCCTGGGACTGTGTGTTGTAGGTACATAGCTAAAAAATACTGTTTCATGTGAAATAAGAGCAGAAGGGAAAGCAGAACAAATTCTGTGCAGCTCGGTGCTTTCTGCTGGATGCAATCCCCACGTGCAATGCCCTCACAGTCCTGCTGACAGCCCCATGGCAGGGCAGGCACGCAGGCTCCGTACTGCAACGCCAAACCTGAGCTCGTGCAGCTGTAACATTCCTCCTCCATCTCTTCTTGTTGTTTTTCCTCCTTCCTTTCGCCTCTTTACACCTGCCTGCAGCTGCTGCAGCTTGCTTTCTCTCTGGCACATGCCTTTTGTGGCCCGGGGAGGAGAGAGACGGGAGCAGGGAATGGCAAGTCACCTGAGTGGAACCAGGAACCAGAGGCGTTCAACCTCAAAAACACCAGTTAGTGGGTCAGGATACTGCCTCGGGGTGGACAGGGCTGGGGAAGGTGATTACAGTTCAAGGTAATCTGTGCTCACAGCTCTTCCTCTGCTGCTCGGGTAGAGAGCTACAGCCAGAGCCAAAGGAAACTCTGCAGCTGATTTCACTAACAGGATAAAATCAGCCTCTATTGGCACAGGCATAATTCAGCCCTGAAGGTATATGAATAATCTTTCCCTAAGTGGTGTCTGATATCCCTCCTTGCATTATGCTCCTGTTAGAGACAAGTGAGGCCTCCATGACTGACCAGCGGTTCGTGGTGTTGAAGACCAACTGAATACCCACTTACAGAAGAAAGGAGGAGGAACAGGACAGAATGTGACACACGCATTATAAATCACCATTCCAGTCCCAGCTAGAAACCAGGCAGGGGTCCTGAGCCTGTTCATCCAGTTAAACAGGTACATGTGCAGACACTCAGCTGCAGATGACATCACAGCAGCCGATGACCTCAGCCTGCAACACAGGCAGTGGAAAAGCCTCCCTGTGCCTGCCTGTGCCTCCCTGCAGAGCTGATGCAGACCCACTTTTCGAGCTGCCCTTACACCCAGCCTGCAGCCATGGGTAGCTACGCCTGCCTCGCTGCTGGTGCAGTCATACAGATTAAATACGCTCTGCCCAGACGGAAGCTATCATTCCTCTGAGATGATACAGCATCCCACACTCTTATTAACCTGTGCCCTACTTCAGAGTAAATCTGATTTGTGGCTTTCATAGCTGGCTTGTCCCCGTGTCTGCTCTGACTTCACTGGATACGCTAACGCAGCGTTGTGTGTGGCAGAGCCCCCCTTACTGCGGCCTGTAAGCATTCTTCCTCACAACAGAATCGGGAATTGGCATGGCTGGAGCTTTTTGTTTCACTAGGGAAGAGGAAAGTAGAAGCACCACAGTTAAAATGTCCCTGCAAAACCAGGTTTTGTATTCAGCAGAAAATACCGTGCTGTCTGCTAAGTGAAGTTGGCTGCCTGGGATATTCCTGCACACTGGGTCACCTTCCACAGAGCATCTCAAGGCGTGCTGTACAAGAGGAGAGAGAGTTTCAAAGGATTCTCTGGCACTTCTGATGGCAAGCATCAGACCGAACGGGTACTGCTTCACAAAGGGAACGGGAAGTAGACTCTTCTGCGATGGCCAACCGCCACAGAAGCTGCATGTAATTTCTGTGGTAGATATGTATGTAGATTATGTTACCTAAGAAGCAATGCCAGAAAGCAAAAGAAACCCCAAACCTTTTTTAACCAGTACTCGATATTTTCAGCTATGGTCAGCAGAGTTTCTTGCCTATACTAAAACCTGGAAGATGCATGGAGCATGAGTGACTGTTCGTGATCTTATTGTGGGGGGCAAAAGAGGACAAGAGGCAATTTCAGTTCCCCTGGGGGTGCAGCTCTGTTCAGCCATTGTGCGATGGAAACCCCTCCTTTTGCTTTGGTCATTTTGGAGGTCCCTTGGTGTACTTGCATGGCTGGTGACTTGCAGCTTGGTGGAAGCTGGTATGTGGACAGGTTAACATCTGGACAGCTGCAGGAACACTTCCCAGCTTGCTGTAGGAAGATGAGGTCCTGCACACACTTCCCTGCACAGGATGTTTCGGTGATCTCACGATTTAGGTGCATATTGTTCCCCGTCCTTTGAGCCAGTTGGAAGATAAACTTTGATCCATGCATTATACTATGTCCTTTGTAATGAAATAATGTCAGATAATAAGTATTGAGTGGGGATTTAAATTCCCGAGCTGATTACAAGGAGCTGTTAAGACTTGGAAGGTTTAGTAGTGCTCTGTGTCCGAATCTGGACCGATGTATAGCGTTGCAGCTACGTGCTCTTTCGGGCAGTGTTGAAAAGGCAAGGATTTAGGAATAAATCCGAAAACAGAAACAACTAACAAGGCCAGTGACACAATGGGAGCTTCAGTAAGAATTTGGTTTGCGTGGCTGACCAGAAAACTTAAGCACCTGTATTCTGAATTCCTCCGGCTTTGGCAAGTCTGAGGTCCCAGGCGTGTGGGTCCCTCTCCCTGCCTGTCTCCCAGCAGTAAAACGAGGTACCGGTATTTACTGTGCCCAAGGAACATTGTGCAGTGTGACTGATGGTGCCTGAAAAAGGCTTTCGCTGGGAGAGGCAGCGGCAGTGCAGAAAGGGATCGCTGCGTAGTACTGCACGTGCAGAAAAGAGGCCTTGCTATAGGCGTCATCGTGCTGCCAGCCACCCGCCGTTCCTATTTTGACTACGATGCCTCCGTTGGTACCCCTCGCCCGCCACGGAGGTAAGCGGTGAAAACCGAACACGCATCAGAGCGGGCTGTGCTGCTCCATCTCCCTCCTCCCTGGCGCCCCACGGCTTAGAGGTGACACGTTACAGCCCTCTCCCGCCCGGGTGCCTCGCTCGCCCCTCCTAACAGGCCCGCCCGGCCGAAGCCCTTCNCCTCCGCGGAATAATGGAAAGCCTGATGTGAGAGGCCGGCCGGCAGGCGCCAGCTGAGCCGATCGGGGCTCGGCGCCTCCCCGCCGCCCGCGGTTTGGAGCGGAGCAACCGGCGGGGAAAACAAAGCTCCGGCTGGGCCACGCAGGGGCCGTACGATCCCGGAAGGGAGGGAGGCCTGGGCGCGGCACCTTACGGGCGGGAGGCCCCTGCTTCGCAGGCCGGGGAATGGGAGGGGGGCCGGCGAACCCCAGCCCGTGGCTCCCCGTACAGGCCGCCG